>CAJNJA010036663.1:0-18360 GCA_905231915.1 Symbiodinium necroappetens
CCCCCCCCCCCCCCCACAAAAAACAACTGCAAAAATGACAAACATCATAATATGATTGGCCCTGGAAACCCCCAAAAAAGGTTCGTCCGAATCCCAGCCTAGACCTTCGAACTTAGACACTTGAGCGTGTGAAGAGGAGTTTTTACCCTAACCCCCCAGGTACCTACTATATAGGGCCCTGGGGGCTCTAGTACCCTATATAGTAGGTACCTGCACGGTTAGGGAATTTGTTGCTTTGCGAATCGGCCTTGGCTCAAGTCACTCTCGCTAGGACATCCGACCTGACCTGAAGTTGTGTACGAATCAGAATAGAGTGGGTTTAGGGTTCAGGGTTTAGGGTATACTTTTAATGACGGGACAGTAGGGCTAGACTGGATATTGCTAGGGCTCACGCAGAATCTTGATCAGCAATCTGACAGGCTGCGTTTCGATGCTGGTGGTCTAGAAATCCTAGAAACATCGAGACTGGGTGAGGTTTACTATCCTCAACTCTAAACCCGAAATCATATTTGACATGCGGATTCGAAACCTTGGTCATTACAGCGCCGCAAAGTCGACAACAAGATATAAGATTCAAATCGCCTGCTGTCGTCAATGGTTTTGGGGTTTAAGGTTTACGGTTTAGGGTTTCGGGGTTTAGCCTTGCAAGGTTTTTTGCAATCTTTGAGCCATGGCAGGACAAGGCCATATTTGAGCTGCTGGACGTGTGAGAAAGATTTCGATATCAGGTCACCAGATTCAGATTCGGGGTCATCGTTTGGGATCAGGTCGGAGCTGTGTAATCAATTGTATAGAATGCTAGGGACCCCTTAAGGAATAAGACTGTCTTGCTGATTCTTCCGGCCTCTATACTTGACCTCCATGCCTAAAGTTTAAAGCAAATCCCAAGTCCTTGCGGTTGTATCCCTGCCACAGATAAATCCGACTGCCACTTGGTGAATCTGCGCCTGGATGATCCTGCTCCCCGGCTTGAAGCGGTCCCTCATTCACACACACACACAGAGAGACACAGACAGACACAGACACACAGACAGAGACACACACACACACACGTACACACACACACACATACACACACACACACACACGTACACGCGCGCCCGCACCCGCACACGCACACACAGAGACACACATAGTCTCCCTTTCTCTCCCTTCTCCTCCTCCTCTCTCTCTCTCTCTCTCTCGCCCTTCTTAGGTCTCTCCCTCTCTCTCCCTCTTTCCTCCGCTATCCCTTTCGCTCTCCCTATGTCTTTCGCGCTCTTTCTTCGCTTTCTCTCTCTCTCCCTCTCTCTCTCTCTCTCTCTCTCTCTGTCTCTCTCTCTCTCTCTCTCTCCCACCGTGCGCCAATATGTCGGTTGTCCCTCTCTCTAAGGATCTTCAGGGTCATTCACACAGTTCAGCGCCTTTAACCTGGCCCAACTTGGGAAACCCTGCAAACCCTGAGCTGCACATCCCCTAAGGCCGACGAAATGAAAACCCTAAATGGGTTTCAGGTTCCTCTACCATAACAAGGATTCTTACCATAAGGGTAAAACCCTAAAAACCCTAAAGCCTTAAAACCCTAAGCCTAAAACCCTAAAGCCTAAAGCCTTAAAACCCTAAGCCTAAAAAACCCTAAACCCTAATCCCCACACCCCAAAGCTTTAAGGGTCTTTGAAGACCAACAGCTCCTGCGCTGAGGAACTGCGGCAGCGGGCACTTCGCGCCCTTCGTTCCGAGGGCCAGTTTCTGGGACGCTTCCGCCGCGAGGCCTGGCTTAGCGTTTAGGGTTATATAAACCCTAAACCCTAAGCCCTAAACCCTAGGCCCTAAACCCCTAAACTCTAAACCCTAAACCCTAGGCCCTAGGCCCTAGGTCCCAAACCTTAAACCCTAAACCCTAAACCCTGGCTGGCTTCTTCAAGGGGGCTCCCAGGGTGGCAAGAAGGTAGGTGGGGAAAGCCCAAGTTAAGTGTCCTGACTTCAGGATCCATATAACCATGCCTACAGCTTCAAGTATGCGAAAAGCAACTGGCGTTATACGCAGCCTAAGAGGAGTTACCCTTAGACTTTAACTTACCTTCTTAAGGCATAAGGAAAGCGCATTAAGGAACCCTAAACGGTAGGTTTCTTAGGGTCCAGGTACTTACTAAGTCTCCTGGCCTTGGGGAGACTCTGCCCTCCTGTCTTCTCCTGAACCGTCGGCAGCAACGCAACTAGGGTTTAGGGGTCAATGGGTTTAGTAGGGTTTAGTAGGGTTAAGGGGTTTAGGGATTTAGCAGGTTTAGTGGGGTTTAGTAGGGTTTAGGGATTTAGGGGTTTAGGGTTTAGGGGTTTAGGGTTTAGGGTCCGCACATGGCCTCAAGGCTAAACGACAAGCATTGCAGGTTGGCTTGGGCTAGCAAGAGCCACAGTTATTGTAGTTATTTGCCACCACTGCCACAAACACGAAGTCACCAAACCCAAGTACGCCCAATTTACCCAAGCCTTTAAACCCTGCACCCAAATGCCCGAAAGCCCTAAAGCCCTTATCACTGAACCTTGAAACCCTACACCCCTTGACCCTAAACCCATCAAAACCCTAAGACCTGCAAAACGGCCTCAACATCCCTTAACCCGAAACCCTTATACACCCCAGAGCCCTACCTGGGCCCTGAGAAGCCTGCCTTTTTCAGGGTTCCTTGGTATGATTTTCTTACATAGTCGGTCCTTAACAAGGTAGGTTACTTGGGGTGAAGGTAAACCCTAAACCCTGAACCCTCAAACTAGAACTTAGACCCCTCCAACTACCTGTAGAACCCGAAACCCCATACCCTCAAACCTAGGACCCTAAAGCCTAAACCCCTCAAACCTAGAACCCTAAACTCAAACCCTCAAACCTAGAACCCTATAAACCCTAAACTCAAACCCTCAAACCTAGAACCCTATAAACCCTGAACCCTTTGAGCTTCTATGGCTTCGCCAGGATGGGCTTTCCGATCGGCAAACCCGTTGCTGGCGCAAGGCACCGGCTTGGTGATTAGGCTTAGGCTTTAGGGTTTAGGGTTTTTGGGTTAAATGTTTGGGGAGTAGGGGATGTTCAACCCAATCTGGGGCTCGCCAGAAGGAGCTCATTCTAATTGTCCTTTCATACAACAAACCTAACCAAGAAACCTCTATCCAAAGGGAGATAACAACAATATCAAGCTAGTAGTATTTACCATTGTTCAAGGTCAAGGTCAGCTACATCTTCTTTACCCTAAGTAGCAAGACTCCAGGTCTAAGAAAAACCTAGGTGTCCACTAAGGAGCCTCAAAACCCCGAATCCCTAACATCTCAAGCCCAAACCCCTTAGCCTAACCCCTAAATCTCATAAACCCGAGGGTTGTAGCCCTTGATCTCAACTGCCGCAGGATCCATGGTCCCATACGATTTACAATATATATACAGGCAGCCCTTTAAGGATTCAGTGTATTCTATACGGGTACATGGAGCCTCGAAAACCCTATAGTAAACTCACAAAGACCCTCCAACGGAACCCTCTAAAGGAACCCTAAACCCTAAACCAATAACCCTTATAGACCCCTCACGTAGCTCGCAAAAGCCCTCTAAAGGAGCCCTAAACCCTTGTAGATCCCTTTATAAAGGAATCGTTTATGGGCACATATGGAGCCGTGCGGAGCTGTTGAGGTGGACGGCCCTTTGGGTGTCACATGGCGGCGCCAGGCGCGCTCCGGGGAAGTCTCTGCATCCCGGAGGGTCCGAGTACCCAAATAGTAATCTTTTAGGTCCCAAAATCCATACTCTGAATGGTTTCTGGACCTTGAAACCCTGCTATTTGGGTGCTTGGACCCTTAGGGCCTTTTCAGGGCTGAGAGCTTCGTGTTTCGGGTTTAGGGGTTTAGGGTTTAGGGCTTAGGGTTTAGGGGTTTAGGGGCTTAGGGTCTAGGGGTTTAGGGGTTTAGGTGTTTAGGGTTTTGGGAGGGCTCTCGGGTTTTTAATTGGTTTAGGGATTAGGGTTTAAGGTTCAGGGAGTCGGGTTTACAGTTTAGGGTTTGGAGGAATAGAGCGCTTTCATTGTAAAGTAAACCTTGAGGCTCAGGGCTTAGATCGTTTGCAGAACCCTCGACAACCCTAAGCCCGAAGACCATAGAACCGTAAGGAAGCTGTAGAAGGGTTTAGGGTTTAGGGTTCTTTGTCGGGAAACCCCACCCACAGCAGACGAAGGCTAGACACAGGCCCGCGAATGTCAGCCCAAACTAGCACCATCACCGGCTCGAAGTACAGCACAACTGTGTCTTTTTAGCACGCCACATGACCACAACTGCCTGAAGCAAATGAGGCATCTGCTTTACCCTGTCGGAGATAAGGGGGGGGTATGAAAAACTTCCGCGATGCACCAGCTACAAGACAAAGTGCATCTCAGCGGACACGGCCCACTGTCATCGGGAGAGCGCTGGAAGCTCGAAAGAAGCATCCTGTGCGCGTGGAGGCATCCTCCAAAGGGTGTAGGGTGTAGGGTAATTCTGGATGATGAGGCTCATCGAGATGGCCCCTTGAAGGATATTGGAAGGGCCATGTGTCTCTAGAGTCTAGAACGGAGCTCCCATTGCTGCGGTCTCTGAAGACCTGTCACAAGAGAGTACTTCGGTCCAAGGGCAGCCCAAGGTCTATGATGTAGCCGTGGACAGAACGGCTTATAGGGCTTCAGGGGTTTAGGGTTTAGGCCATGAGTTCCGGTTTAGACCCTAAACCCTAACCCCTAAACCCTAAGCCTTTTTCCAGATGATCAGGGAGGGACTTTCCGGGCCCCAACTTCCCATGCCCCAAAACCCTAAGCCCTAAGCCCCGAGGCCTTAGGCTCCGAGCTTGGGGGATGGCGTTGAGGTTTTGGGTTTCAGGGAGCTTGGGGATAAGGGCCTTTGTTGCTGTACGAGTTTAGCAGGTAAGGGCTTGAGTTTAGGTTCAGATGTTGAAAAGCAGCAAAATCAGCTAGGCAGGAGAAGTGGTCCTAGCGGCCATGGTGATGTTCGTGACATTTTCTCACGAAAATTGCAGTGTTCGCTATATGCGGTTCCGTTCCGATCCGTGTCCAGTGTCACGTAAACGCCAGGGCAGCCAGGGGGAGCCGACCGCCGTCCAACACAAAAGGATCCCGAACTCGAAATGCCCCGCAGCCTCTACCCATAGGCTCCATTCTGGTTCCTTTTTGGGATTACCTTATAGGATCCTAAATATGAACCACAACTGTGGAGCCTATGCCTAAAGACACATCCCGCTCACTTTCAAGCCTTTGAGCCCTCCGAAACCCTAAATTTCTGCAGTCATCTGAAGTTCCTAAATCTGAATCACGGAACCCCTAATCTCAAAGGTCCAATACACAGAGCCCGCCCACCCCCACGCCCCGCCCGTACCTCATACTTCCGTACTTAAGGCTTAACATGGAAAAGCTGCAGAGTATCCTGTTCCGGGACCCCCCAAAGGCCCTTTAGAAGCGCCCCTCTGGTCCTGAAATAGTGGGTACTTACTTATTTGGGGGATAATCGAGGGTAGTTGGGCAAGTTTGGGGGTATTTACGTATGTGGGGGATAATCGAGGGTAATTGGGGCAGTTTGGAGGTCGAGGTTTGGGTTTTTCTTCAGCTAGGGGTGAACGAAGCACAGCGTCTTCTGAGGAGGATCCAAGTCGTGGCCTGAAGAAGAAAGGCATGCGGGGGGTCAGTTCTTAGGGTTTATAGGGCAGTTTTAAGCGGGTTTCAAGCTTTTTTTTAGGGTTTAAGTAGGATGTTAGAGGGTTTCGGATATGGGTTTAGGAGTATTTGTAGGCTTTAGGGTTTAGGAGGCCCTGGGTCAGGACTTTGGGGTTCTCGTAAGGTCGCGATGGTGCCTGTATTGAGGGCTCTTTGTCAGGATTCCTTAAAAGGGTCCTTCAATGTGTCCTTTCAGTGTTTGTTTGCTTTGGGGATTCGTTTTCAGTGTTCTTTTGAGGATTCATTTGAGGCAGGGGTCGTTCTATAAGGATTTTGTAAGGGATCTACAAGGGTCTAACCCTAAACCCTACACCCTAAACCCTAAACTAGCACAGGCTTGAGGTGTAGGGCAGTGTAGGGGGTATGGGGCTTCATGTGGGCTTCCGGGGTGCAGAAGGGAAACCTCAGAGCCAACGATCTCAACCTTACCTAGCTGAACCTTAGCTGCTAAGGTTAATACAGGGGCCTTAATGATTAGAATGGGTTTTGGGGGTACATTATATTAGTATAATCATAATAATTGAGGAACCCCCAAAACCCTATTCTAGTTATTAAGGCCCCTATGTTGGGGCGTTTGCTTCGGATTGGAAGTTTAGTCAGGGTACCGGAATCGGGTCTAATTGGGGGCCTCGGGGATAATAGTTAATAAATCTCCACCTGCCTAAACCTTTATAGTACCCCACAGTAACTCGAACTTAGTAGTGAATTTCCCATGCACGCAACCCCTAAAACAATAACCCTAAACCCTAAACCCCAATCTTACGCTTGAACTCCTGGGTTAGAGCTGTTGGCTTCAAGGGCCTAAGGCACATGTAACTCCTTGAACCCCCCAACATTTTGAAGCTCTAAACCTTTTTCCCTTGAGGGAGTATGGTTTACAGACATGGTGTTATGCTATATCCCTGTGGGTCCATGTACCCAAATAGTATATACTTTGGCCTTAAAGCAGTTTCTTTGGCGCCAACAGTATCTACTATTAGGGTACATGGACCCTAAACCCTGAACCCTGAACCCTAAACCCTGAACCCTAAACCGTATAACCCCGAAGGCCTAACGCTGCGCCTACCCGAGCTTTCCGTACCACGGGCAGGTGCACAGGCTTCCCGTGAGGGCCTGGGTGGTGTTGCTCGGCCACGGGGGAGGGCCTTCTCGAGGGTTTGGAGTTTACAGACCCTGCCTGGGGATCCAAGTTTCGGGCTATGCATACGATGTACGGCGTCTGCCTCGTGATTCCGTGGACGTAGTAAGCAGAGTACATTTCCGGACTCCATTGTAGTTCCACATGATTATGGTTCAAGTGAGTTTTCTTTAGGATTGAGGGTCTTAACCCAGAAAAACGAACTACAGTGGAGAGCACCGGTGCAATTCATAAACAGGATAGCAGCGACTACACCCCGGTTGGTGGTGCTTCTCAGCAAAGCTCCTGCAGCCTAAACTGCCTAAATCCGAGGCATGAACTCATGTCGAAGCCCGCTCATGGGGTTGTGGGAGCATCATGATTTGATGAAGCACCCAACGGGTTGAGGATTCAGGGTTTAGGAAATAAAGTTTTGGAGCATGCAAGGTCTCGGCTGTAAGTTGTGGCTTGTTTTAGTTTTGAATGTTTTGCTGTTAGGGTTCGCTGTTGCATGTCAGTTTCGAGGCTCTCTCTGTAGCAGCCATGGAGCCTTGGCTGCAGTCGATTGAAAGTTGTTCTGCAGTTCACGGCCGGGATTCCTTGACCTATCTTCGTCGCTGAATTCTAATGGGGGTTTAGGGTTTAGGGGAAAAGGGTTTAAGGGATCTTGACTAACCCTGCACCCTCAAGAGCTTGTGAAGCAAGTCCTTTGGCGTCTTGGACACAGGTCAGAACCTCTCTTTGACACAGGTCAGAACCCGAAGCCCAAAACCGTACCAGAATCGAACCCTGAACTCTAAGCCCTAAACCTTGAACTTTCAACCTGATAGTCTAAGCACTAAACACCAAGCCCCCAAAACCCTAAGCTAAGCCCCAAACCCCGCACCCTGAACCCTAAGCCCCTGAACCCTCAACCCTAAACCCGACCATAAGTAATATAGAAGCCTAAATAATTACCAACATTACTCTTAGAGTTCCTCATTATAATCATACAACAAAGGAGCCCAGAATCCTATTCTAATTATTGAGGCCCCTACATTAGATGGATGCTTAGGGTTTAGGGTTAAGGGGCCTCCATGCTCGCAGGGTGTATATCCCGTCTTCGACGGGTCTTCTAGGGTGTATGGCGCGTCTTCTCCCAGACTCTCCAAAATCCCTTTTTTTTTGAGGAAGAGACCTTGAATCAAGTTATCAGGTTCCTATTATATGTAATTAGATCAGCTTAGGGGGCTTTGGAAGGTCTGGGTACGTTCCCTTGTAGTACCCTTTTACCCTTCTATCTTTGGGTCCCCTTATTCCATCCCGAGGCCGAATTTGTTCGGGAAGAGGGTACTCTGAGAAGTGACCCAGTCTTTAAAGGATGTTTAGTGCAGCGTTCCGGGATTGCTTCTATGCAGGGGTTTAGGGTTTAGGGTTTAGGGAGCTGTAGTTTGATAATCCTCATCGGTCCTGTATTAAGGTTTGGTGCTGCAGGTTCGTAGCTTTGAAGGTCGTCAGTAGACTGTCAGCAAGGTTGTATTAAGGGTAAGCCCCATGTCCACACATCCAGTATTCTGTTATTCGGGGTCGATCAGTGGGATTCCTTTTCTCCTAACCCGTATATGTACCCAGAGAACTCAATTCCCCTTAATTAATGAATATACCTTAAATTATAGGGGCCTTGATATTATGATTTAAGGTATATTCCTTAAATAAGGGGTATTGGGTTCTCTGGGTACTTCGGAACCACCCAGAACTGTCACAATGCCTCTACTTACTAAAGCCCTAAACCCTAAACCCCAAAAAAGAATCCGAAACCCTTATAAGCCCTAAACCTACTTGAACCCTTGGGGTAAGTTCAATTGCAGCCTACTTGCCAAGCTTCTCGAGCCTTCAAGCATACCAGGCGCAGTGTAGCCGGGATCAAAGTGGGGGTTTCCGAAAATAGGGGACCCTAGTATAGTACCCCTAAATAGTAGGATCCTTATTCTAAGGACCCCGGTACCCCTAATTGTCGGAAAGACCCAAGTCTGAATGCCCAGCCTTACTGAACCCCCCATGTAGGTAGTTCTCTAAATTAGGGTCCCTTGCAGGCTCCTTTCTATAAGGGTGCCGTATTTTACTGGGGGCCCAAAAAGGGACCCTATAATTTAGAGAACTACTCATGTACATGTTGAAGCATCGGAAGTTTGAAACCCTAAACCCTACTCCCTTATGGGCACCACAAAAGAAAAACTTGTCCGAATAAAGGCCCCTACATTGAACCCTATAGGCACTCTGATGCCATGAAATGAAGCCGAGCTTGAAACTTTAGGGTTTTGGGGTTTGGGTTTAGGGATCCTAAAACCTTAAACCCTAAACCCCTAAGCCTCTTTAGACCTGATCCCGAGATTCTGAACCGCGTAAACAAAAAGGGGCCTAAATAATTTTCCAATACTATTTTGGTGGCTCCTCAATCAGTATACTCTTAATATAACATGCCCCAAAACCCTACTCCAACTACTAAGACCCCTAAGCTATCTCCCTAATCCCTGGCAGAGGTTTAGGGTTTAGGATGTGGGCTTTAGAGTTTGTTCCCTAGCGGTCTTAAAGCCCAGAGCCTGGGCTTGTCGGAGTTTGGCTGAGGGCTCTCGGATCTTTCCGGGGTTTAGGGGTTTGGGGCTTTTGGGGGTTTAGGGTTTCGGGGTCTAGGGGCTTGAACGCCCCAAACAGCACGAGCCTGAAAGCGGCGGTGATGAGCTAAACCCTCGCTGTCAAGCCCTGGAGATGTCAGCCCCAAAGCCAGGAAGAAGGAGGGATCATGACATGAGGTTCGTTCGCCCTAAACCCTAAACCCTAAACCTCTAGGGTTTCGCGTTTCGGATGTTTCGGGGCTTTGCTTCCACGAGGCTTCCGGAGACAGTAGAATGAATACCATAGACTCCCATGGACTTAAAGATGTACCACTGCGGCCACGGCAACTACCCTGCCTTCCCTGAGCTATGCGGTGTGGGGGTTTGCTTCAGAATCTTAAGACCCCAAACTATATACTCACTATACCTAGGATCTTAAACACCGTACACCCCATGCCAAGAACACAAGGACATGCGAAGCTTCGTTCATGCAGAGGCGAATCGCAAGGACACGACCCCTTTGAAGGGACGCAGTATCAGGGTTTACCTGAACCCCCAACAACCTACATCTGAAGGAGCTGTAGACGCAAAGCATAAACAAAAACATTAAGGAACAGGTTTTAGGGAGGCCCTGAGCGTCACTTCCGCTAATTACCGCTATTGCTTTCCACTGCTAGTTCTGCCTCTAGTTTAAATGTTTGAAGACGACACCAAAGCAAAAAAAAACAAGTCACTAAACCCTGACCCCTAAACCCGGAGACCCCATACGCTCATCCCTAAACCCCATGCAACTGCTATTTCTACTGCTACTGCGAAGGCTACTGCTACCGCTGCAGAACCGTCCGAGGAAGTGAGCCCTTGAACGCAGCACCAATCAGCAGTTAGCCTTTGAAAATAGGGCCATGGCTATTGGGCTTAGAATCAAACAGGTGGTTCCCTTAAGCCCTAAACCCGAAGTCCTAAACCTTAAACTCCCAACCGGTCTTGTTCCCTATACTATAAAAACCCCTTTCTTAAGGGATCTACCACGAGTCTGCAGTTGTTTGGGGTTGGAGGTCACTGGGTTGTGAGTGCTATACTTTAGTCAGGACATTTTCAGGTGGGAGTTACCGTTCTAGGAGCCGTATAGAAGGTCTATATACCTTATAGAAGCCTAAAAGACGCCCTATATACCCTAAACTCCCCACCTGTAGTTTCCTTCAATTTAGGGTTTAGGGAGCCGGGTTTAGGGTTTAACCTCCCAGTTTTTGCAGGGTTCTATGTCATCTAGACGCTCTCCATAGATGAGGGTTCATCATGTCAACCGTAAGGTATTGTTGATGATATAAATCCTTAGCACTATAGCTTGAGGACCCTAAACTATAGGAATTATGGTCTACCCCTTATTATGGGGTAATGCAGGACTTATGTCTTCAACCCCAAACCCCAAACCCTTAAACTTAAACCCCTAAACCCTATTATGGGGGGTAATGCAGGATTTATGTCATGAGCCGTAGTTTCAGGTAGGAATTTGGAATGCAGGGCTTTGGGTTTAGGGCCTCCAGGGTCCGCTGTGGGTTGAAGCATTTGGGCACAGGCCGTAAAACCTTCGAGCCATCCTCGAAATCTTCATTAGGCCCTAAACCCTAAACACGTTAAATACTCTAAATACCCTGAATACCCTAAATACCCTAAGAAACCCTAAACCCTAGATACATACCCTAAACCCTACCTGGACCGCAAAGAACCTACCTTTTTTAAAGGGCTCCTTATTTTAGTTTCCTTACATAAGTCCTTAAAACGGTAGGTTAATTGGGTTTAAGGTAAACCCTCAACCCTAAACCGTACGTTTAGGGCTCTACTCTGTCCGTGGCTCGTCGCTCCTCGCAAAGCTTAGGCAACCCACGAAAAGCCCGAAGGCCCGGACCCGAAAGAAGCCCTGAAAAGTGCTACCCCCTCCCAACCCCAAGGGTCCCACCTTAAGGCTCTAAGGAACCTCCTAAACAGGGCCCGGTACCTCCTAGTTAGGACCCTGGGTTCTCAATCTTCTTTCAGTTTGAGGGCCCATGAGCCTTAGGGCAAACCCTAAACGCTCTGGCTGACTGTTTGGATCCTCTGGGTAAAGCCCTTACCAACTGACCCTTGGACGTTGGGAGCCTATACTCTTACAATATGAACCCCTATATGGTGTGTATATATATATATACACATACATATGCATGTCTATATATATATATAGAGATATATATATATATACACAGGCTAAAACCCCAAACTCCTAAACCCCTAAACCCCAACCTCTAACGTCCTAAACCCTTTTAGGGTGCATTTCGTGTCTAAGGTCCAAAGGCTCCATGTACCCATGCAGTATATACTTAGGCCTTAAAGGGGTTCCTATATAGGTACATTAGGGTCTAAGTATAAACTATATGGGCACATGGAGTCCTAGGGAGGTAAGCCCTAAACCCTAAACCCCTAAACCCCTAAACCCCAAACCCTTTTAGGCTGCATTTCGTCTTTAAGATAAGCCCCGTTTTGCCTGCTCGCAGGAGGCCCGCAGTCGGCTGGCGGCGATGAGCCGACGATGCAAGACGTCACGCGGCTCAGGGTTTAGGGGTTTAGGGTTTAGGGGTTAGGGGGTTTAGAGTTTAGGGGTTTTAGGGTTTAGGGGTTTAGGGGTTTAGGGTTTAGAGTTTAGGGGTTTAGGGGTTTAGGGTTTAGGGTTTAGGGTTGTAGGGTTTAGAGTTGAGGATTTGGGGAGTGTAGGATTTAGGACTTAAGGTTTAAGTTTAGGGTTGAGGGTTCAGGGTCTGAGGGTTTGGGGGTCAAGGTTCATGAGCAATATGATGCTGAGCCGGCAACTTTTACCACTGCCTCCGCTGTACTGAGATAGAAAAATGTCGGTGGGGGCAGACCACGACAGTTTTTAATTTGCGATACCGGACACAGTCTCCAGGATAGCAGGCATGCCTTTATATAATTACAGCACAGATTTCAGGAAGCAATTTGTTGAACATGCGCACTTGCACAACCCCCTTCCGGATAGTTCTACTCAGCGAAACCGAAGCAGTCTCAGTGCGAAACACATGTAGAGGTGCTCAATGTGGACAATCTAGTGTGAAGCTCGGTGTGAAGCATGATTTCAAGCTGGAGAAGTTGACTGCAAGCTGATCTTTGGCTGTCTATATGTTCAAGGTTGAAAAAGTCCATGTTTTGAAAGAATCACTGGCGAGCAATTCCTTTCTATATCCTTAAAGTTTTCCCTGTCAACCAACCTTTAGATCCCTAAACCCCTTAAGAGGGATAGGAATAGACTTCGGGCCGGGTGACTGTGCAGATTTTGTTATTACTGGGTACTTGGACCCTTCGGGGGTGTAAGGCTTGATGGTCTGAGGAGTACAGATTGTGAATTCAAGATCTGGGGCTTTCGATGCGTGCTTAGATTTGGATTCCGCAATGTTGCCGAGGCCGTCCAGGTGGTTGTTTTCGGGGACGGGGTGAGTAGTTCAGACCCTCCGGCGTTTCGTTGAGAGTTTAGGTCACGGTTTAGGGTTTAGGTTTAAGGGTTTCGGGATTTAGGTCTCGGTAATCATCTAGAAATGATGCTACGGCCTCGAACCTGTTGGAGAACCGACCAGCCACTGACGAAAGCAGCCTGCAGCGAGGGCTTCCATTGCCAACTTCCTAGGTAGTACTAGGGAGACCCCTTAAAAGGGACCCTTCTGAACCCTACTTCTTTGTGCGAATCACGGCATGTTGCGAAGAATCCGAACGTTTGCCTGTGCATCTAGGCAATGACGGTACCGGATTTGCGGCGCATGCCTCACATGATCCATTTTTTTGCAGAGCTTTCACAGCAAGCAGGTGGTATCGGCACCATATCAGCAAACAATGCGAACATGACGTGGCAACGCTTCGAATCGTGTCGTGCACAAGCCGCGCACACCGCGTTGTCGTCGCACCTTATTTCATGCACAACCACACCCGACAAAACACACACCGAAACGTAAAATGAAAAAATAGTAGCGCAACTTCAGCTTCTAACCCCTCAAGTAAACCGTTAAGAGAATGCTTTTCATGTTTAGGCAGTCAGAGATGGAAGTTGTGAGCTCGGACGACGAGGCGGTTCCGTTTGTTCCCTTGTTTAGCAGTTTTTGTTCTTCATGTGTTTATCGAGTTTATGTTCAGGAAAGTACGGTTTAGGATTTCAGAAATAGGATTTCGTGCACGTTTCGAAAGGGGGGGGGCTTTCGAGGGTTTGCTCTTGAAGAGGTTTGAGGCCCAAAGCAAACGCGAAACCCTATAACCTAAGCCCGGCTGGTGGCTCACGCTCATGCGAGCCACGATCCTACTATCTTATGCGTCTAAGCGAAAGACATAGCCGGAACAAAGGCCTATGTATGTATGTATGTATGTATGTATGTATGTATGTATGTATGTATGTATCATGCATGTTTCGATGCTTATGAAGGTATGTGTGCATGTATGTATGCACGTTTGTGTGTTCGTATTTATACGTAGTTCTACAGCATGTTATTGTAATGTAGTATGCAATATATGATATGTTAATGCATTAAATGTTTGTTAGCTATATTCTCAACCACAAAGCCTCAAAGCTGAGTTTCCTAATTCTAGACTGCCTGTCGTAAGGAGAAGCAAAGCACGTCTGGCCCGTCTCATGAGGCGCAACAAATGCGGATGCCTTATTATATAATAAGTCCTCAGAACAAGGATCCTCCGCTTATTAAGGTTATAGTTTTTCGGCTGGAAATGAGGGCCCAATGCAATTGTTCTGCAACTTCCGGGGCTTCAAGTGGGATTTAGGGGTGCTAGACCATGGGATTAAGGATATTATCATGACGGCAGCAATGACGACGGCTGCGATGATGACATGTCTTGTGGCTGCGGCTTGCCTCAAGCACAGATCGTCGGTAGCCATGCTATGCCTGCAACTGTTACTCTGGCATGTAAGCTCTTCGGTTTCGGTACCAGCTTGTCTGGAGTTTTGGGCTTTCCAGCACCGCTGGGTGCAGAAGGTATGCATATTAGGGCTGGGTATATGATGTGTGTTGAACTCTAGGCCCTAGTCTCCAAACGGTTTAGGGGTTTAGGGTTTAGGGTTTAAGGCTTAGGGTTTAGGGTTTAACTTTAGGGTTTAGGGTTTAACTTTAGGGTTTAGGGTTTAGGGTGCTGAGGCGCCGTGCAAGACGAAAGAGTTTCTGGCTGTCCCAGTGCATTGTCTCGCTCGAGATTTGCCCTCTCGGAGTCTTCTGTCGGTGCTTCGCTACACAGTGCTTGCGTTGAGCCATGTCACAGACTTCCCAACTGTACCTAAGACTCTAAGCTCTAAACCCTAAATCTTCAAAAAACTCTAAAACCTAAAACTCTAAGCTCTAAACCCTAAACCTTAAAAAAAATTAAAACCTAAAACTCTAAGCTCGATATGCCTATCTCTGTCTTTCTTTCTACGTGTTTCTCCATCTATCTACTTTCTGTACGGTATACACATTCGCATGTATGCGTACATAAATACGGTTCACATCGGACAAGTTGCGCTGCTTCGTCTCGCGCGGACTCCTTCTTCCAGCGAGTGCAAGCTAAGACCTGTAGCCCGAAATACCACCGTGTGGGGACTCCTCCTTCTTGTGCGCTCCACAGGCAGTCAAAGACGAGGTGAAGATGGAAGACGCCAAGATGGAAGATGCAGTCAAGGAGGAGCACCTCAAACCCTAAACCGTTAAGATGCAGCCTTGGGTTTCATACAAACCCTAGTCAAAGCTTTAAAGACCCGATAAGAACCTGTCATAAGAACCTGAACCCGTACCCAACTACGGTTGATGATATAAATCCTGCATTATACATAATAAGGAATATACCATCATTCCCATAGGTTAGGGTCCTTAAGGTAATGCTAAGGATTTACATCATCAACAGTAGTGTGTACTTTGGCCTTTGGCCCCGAAGTACCTATTCGGAACTACCGACCTTGGGTCCTCAGACGGTTTAGGGTTTAGGGTACTATACGAGTACAGGAACGCTTAAACCCTAAAACCTTAAAGGAGCCCTTATGGGCACATGGACCCTTAGGCTAATGTAAACCCTGCTTCCCATGAAGCCCTGAACCCGAAAACAGTAAACCCTAATGAGAGCCCGCAAACCGAGTTTAGGTAGGGTGTCTAGTAGTAGGGTGTCTTAAAGATGGGTAGATAGATAGATAGATAGATAGATAGAGCATGTGAGCCCCCAAAGCCTTACGGTAAACCCTGAACGCTTATTCCATTAAACATCATTAATAAGAACCACATCATTGTTTTTTGGCGAGCCTGAACCCAAATCTCTAAACCCCAGCCCTTAATGATAGCCCTCCTACTAACGCGAAGGAAGAGTTTAGGGTTTAGGGTTTAGGGCGGAGGAGCCTGATGAGATGACCCTAAATCCTAAAGCCCTAAACCCTAAAGCCCGAAAACCTAAACCCTATTACCCTAAGCCGAGGAGCCTGGTGAGATGAAGATGAACATTCAGATCTTGGCAGACGACAGCGACACGGATGCCGAGGGCCGGGACCACCTATGAGGGTTTGTCTTAAGGATTCCCTGTAAGGGCTTGGGGTTTAGGGTTTTAGGGTTCCTTTGCAGGGTTCCTCTAAGGGTTTAGGGTTTAAGGATTCCATCTAAAGGTTTTGTTTGTTTCAATTCAAGGGTCCTAGGTACCAATATGATGGATATTTCCCCAAATCATAAAAGTTATTCCTAATATAGAAGGCCGACATTCTACTACATAGGGGACCAAAAAGGAACCCGTCGTGTAGGTACTTTTGACCTTTTGGGCTGTAATGGTTCCTCTAGGGGTGGCCTGCAAGGCCCCCTTTCGGTGGCTTTACCTCGTGGTCTTTAGGATCTCATGGCCTTGGGCCTGCGACACAATTTTTTGAGTTGCGGATTTAGGGCTTTGAGGTTGGGGATATCAACTTTCGGGGATGTTGGGAAGAAGCCCCACACCCTAAACTCTGATGTTGTGGGCTTCATCCCAACTCCAGTCCAAAACCCACACGAGACCCGAATCAGCGTCAGCATTCAAGAAGAACTGCAGGGCGGATGGCTTGGCCAGCAAACACTACGGTTCACACTTCCCACAGTTTAGGGTCCTTAAGGCAATGCAGGATTTAGATCATCAACAGTATTGTTATTATTGTTGTTCTATATCATGCTTCATTGCCTTGGTTCATTGAAGGGTGCAGGCTTGGTCAGTCATGTACTTTGGCGTCCATGGGAAGCAGACTCTAAACCCTAAACCCCTAGACCCCAAGCCCTAAATCCTTAGACCCCAAACCCTAAATCCTTAGACCGCAAAGTATCCTCCAAGTTTCGCTGCCGTTGTATACAGAGTTGGAAGCGAAAGATACCAGCCAGCAAGTCGAAGGCTGAGTCTGGGATTAGAGGGCTGCACATGCTGGCGCTAGTGCTGGTGAGATGTTCGTATTATGTAGTGTATGTATGTATGTATGTATGTATGTATTGATGTATGTATGTATGTATGTACGTACGTACGTACGTATGTATGTATGTATGTATGTATGTATGTATGTGTGTATGTATATCTATATATATATAATACATACATATATTTTATATATATATATATGTATATATATTCGTATTAAAAGATTATAGGTGGTGGATTATAGATAATAGCTATTGTACACAATGTGTTCTATATCAAAATATAGTGAATTATACCGCTTCTGTAGTGCTGGCATCACGACGAAGAGGACGCCGACGACTAGGACTGTTGCTACTGCTCGCACCGCCACTGCTACTATAAACCAAAACATACGAGGAGGAAGAGACCGAGTGCAACAGGAGGCCACTGTGGTAGGAATCGAAGCTTCGTGGGTTAACAGCATCCAGTGCGTTTTCTCAATGTCAGTCGCAGTTGTCGGAATCCACCAGCAGCGACCAGCAGTTGTCGTCGTGTGGGTGGAGCACAGCGAAGAACTGGAAAAGGCAACGCCGTAAATCAGCTGTGTGCACAGTGATGACCGTAATAAGTCGCACCACTGCTTCGCGTGGAGCGTCGCACGAAAAGAAATGGTCGAGCTGACAGCCTGAACCTGGCCACGCCCAGGCCACCTCCCCAAGCCCTAAAGCCTAAACTCCGGGAATGGAGCCAAGTTGCCATGGAGAATGATGAATGCAGCGACAACCCAGACACCCTAAACCTAAACCCCCCTCATCTCCGATGAGAACCGTCAAACATGTCAATAAACATTCGTCAAAGCTTTGGAGCTCTACAGTGTTGGGGGTTTACGTTGGGGGTTTACACATAGTTTAGGTTTTCTGGTTTATGGTTTCTCAAACCTACAAAGGCAGAAAGAGACCTCCCGTAGCCTCTGAGCGGCCAGATTGTCCAAAGACGCCTCCCGCTCGCCCACGCCGCCACCAGGAGGCAAAGCTTCGGGGAGGGTTTTGTGGTTTAGGGTATCCTAGACCCCCAACTACCCACAAAATTCCCACTATCAAAAAACCTTTGGGGCTCTACTACGGGGCCCTTGTTGAAAGCATCTTGAGGGATAGCAATCTACCCCTGAAATGGTCGAGGTTTGGGGGGACATTCCAGGACTGGGCGCCGACGCCGAGGGTAAAGGATCTTGCAGGCGTGAGGATTTCGGGCTCCCAGCCAGCGGAACAGGAGACAGACCAGCACACCCATGGGCCGATCGGCCGATCAAGACACCAACGACTGCCGCAGAGGGATTTGTGCGTGGATGATTTGACATAATTCTTACCTGAACAAACGTACATGCGTAGAGTCAGAGAGCGCGACATGCTCATATAGCAGGCATGCATGTCTACGTATAAACTGCCATAACAGTATGAAGCATGCACAGGTTGAAAAAAGGTGTGTGTGTATATATATATAATATACATATACATACACACATTCACACATACACACACACATACATA
>CAJNJA010036663.1:18469-28914 GCA_905231915.1 Symbiodinium necroappetens
ACATATACATACATATATATACATACATACATACATTCATACATACATACATTACATACATACATACATACATACATACATACATACATATAGATATATATATATACACACATAAATACATATACTCATATACTAGTGGTTACTGCTATTATCTACGCGCGTTTGTGTGTAAGAGAGAGAGAGAGAGAGAGAGAGAGAGAGAAGGAGAGGTAAGGAGAGAGAAAAAGAGAGAGACACAGAGAGAGAGAGAGAGAGAGAGGGAGAGAGAGAGAGAGAGAGAGAGAGAGAGAGATGAAGACGGACAGAGAGAGCGAGAGAGATGGACAAGATAATTGAAGGAGTAAAAGCAGAGGGAAAGAAGGAGACAGAGACATGCATGTAAAATGTGTTGCAATGGTGCCAAATTGCTGCACAAAGTCGGGGCTGCCAACACTAAAGCCCCAAACCCAGCAAAAGCAACATGAGTAGAATGCAATCACGTAGTTGACAGCTGCAGTGGAATCCGGAGCCCGTCTGGCGCAACGCCAGGCTGGACAACTAGGAGCTATACGGTTGTTTTACGACATGAGTGCTGCCATCTGATGATACACTCCGGTATACCTCACTGTAGCAGTGCCATAGTGCAGATACATGTGCAGCCCCATGGGGGATGACATGAGCAAGCCTCAGACACCGTGTTTGCACATTGCATGGCTTTGCTGACAGTGTAATCCTTCCTGTAGTCTCCTCAAATTAGCAAGTTTGTTCTGTAGCGTGTATGTGGTAATTGCTCAATGCACTTGGAAGTGGAGCAGCTCACTTGGCATTTCTTGTCAAGTATTCGTTTCAAATAGTTGCACGCATCCAAAGTGGTAGGGAGGGACCATGGTGTTCAAACGGCATTGCAGAGAGTGGAGCTGCCAAGTGCACACAAGCACAAAGATTTCCATCACAATGTTGAATCGAAGCATGTCGAGGCTGTCAACCATTAGTGCACAAGGGCGGCTCGCAGAGTTAGTTCGAAACTGCACATGGCAGCAGCACTAGAAATGCCATTCAATGTCAAGCTAGTCCATACTTGGACCACATCAGCGATGGTACGAGTTCTACGTCGTTTACCCATGTGGAGGCTGAGGCTGAACCTGTTAATCCGCATGATGTTGCTCGGTATTGCGAACGTTGCTCGGAGTAAGAATCGTTCGGCACATCGAAGCTGGGTGATGTTTGCTGAAACACATGATCCGGGGATGTACGGATTTGGATTGGTTTTTTTCGTACTTGAGAGGGTCGGCAGTTGCAGCTTGGGTTCCAAGCACCTTGAACTCAGGGCTGTTGAGCTCCAAGAGTTTTATTGAGACTACACGACAACCATCATTGGTAATTCGTGGGCAAGGCCAGTCCAAACAAAAGCTGGGGTTTCGATTTCGGACTCAATGCCAATGTTCGGCTTGCGGAGTCGTCGCACAGGTAGTAGAACATAGGGTTCAAGGCTTGGTATTTTACAATTTCAGTGATTGAGGCGTTGGTATCGAATGGATTGAAGCGAAGGGGCCAGGACATCCATCTTAGGGTCAAGGTTTGCATCCTCGCGACATCAAAGATGTTCACGCGTCTGAGCTTCAAAGTGGTATAACCATGCAGACCTAGGACGGGTTGGGTGCGGGCTTAGTGGTGAAGCGCCAAACCCTAAACCCCTAAGCCCTAAACCCTTGTTTTCATGAGCTGCATTGGCCTTAAAACTTGGAAATCGCCTGAATCTAGTCCTGGTGTTTACAAGGCGTTTTTCAGTGCGTGTGTCAGTTTCCGTTTGTCTCTGAACCACCTAAACCCTAAACCATGTGTTGGCATGAGACCCCCAGAGCATTCGCCGGAATGACCATCACATGTACTATTCTTTCGGGGCCCTTGTATAATCCGCTTTGTAGGGCTGGCGTACTGTTTTGGGGACCTAAGCACGGACCTGCGTTTTAGTGAACTACCCATATAGGCTTGCCCAAAACTCTTCTAAACCTCGAGACATACAGGCGCTCAACCCCCGTTTCAACGTTGAACTTAAACACAAATACAACTGAAAACCACAACCCCTTTAAACCCTAAGCCTTATGAACCCTAACGAACAAACCCTGCCCCTAAAACCTGCAAAGCCTTGAACCCATACCCTGAGACCTCAACAATCCATAGGCCCTAAACCCTAAACCCTCAACACCCTCGATCCGAAACCCTGCGCCTTCGGACTTATATCTCGGGGCCCGGTCAGAAACCCTAAGGTGGTCCAAAGGACTTAGTTGATTAATTAGATGCTCAAGGGTTTAGGATGCAATTCTTGGGGTTAAAATTTGGGGGAATATATTATGATTTTTGAGGACGTGGACCCTTAGGGAGGCCACTTGCGAAAAAAGTATGCAACCACAAAAGAGTATCCTGATCCGAAACTCTTCGTTAGAACCCATGTCGAGACCTCAAAGAAATCTTGCGGAGCCCTTCGAGAAGCTTTGGACAATTCCGTTTGCTCCTTTCTGTGCCCCCTCGGAGATGCTGTTCGCCTATCACAGGTCTTGAGTGCAGAGAAGGAAGCAGGACCGGGCAAAGTGCCAACTTTCGGCTTGGAGGCGGGGTTCAGGGTTTCGGGTTTTGGGGGGGAGCTAACGGGGTTGGGTTTAGGGTTCGGTTTTTGCGGGGGGGAGCTAAACGGGGTTGGGTTTAGGGTTTCGGGTTTTGGGGGGAGCTAACGGGGTTTGGTTTTGGGGCTTATAGGGTTTGGGGTTTAGGGTTTCGGGTTTTGGGGGGGAGGGGACGGGGTTGGGTTTAAGGTTTGGGGTTTAGGGTTTAGGGTTTTGCGGGGGGGAGCTAACAGGTTTGGGTATTGAGCTGGCAGACAGGGCGCTGTGAAGGGGTTGGAAGCAACCTGAGTTGGATCCTTACGTTGAGGTATTTCTGCGGGTTCCTAGGTCTGTGCTTGTCGGTCAAGACGTCGGGGGATGTGGGGGTTTAGAGTCAACGTTGAGGGTCTGGGGTGTTGGGTTCAATATATTGTAGGGGCCTAATGAAGCTAAATTTCCAACCTTGTTTTGCGGTTCCTACTTATAGATTCTACCCCACAGCACTTTTGCTAATTATGATGGCCCTTATATCACACCCTCTTGCAGATCCCTTCTAGACCCCCTTGAAGGAGCCCTTTAAGGAACCCTTAGTACACGGTTGATGATGTAAATCCTGAACTACCCATAGTAAGGAGTATACCATAATTACCATAGTTTAGGGTCCTTAAGGTAACACAGATTTACATCATCAACAGTACTTTCTAAAGAGGCTGCAGGTGCGAAGAGGAGGGCTGAAGCTCTGGGAATCTTTTGTCAGAGTGTAGGACTTGGCTTCGGATTTAGGGTTTGGCGTTTAGGGCTTTAGGGCTTTAGGGCTTTAGGGCTTATAGGGGTTTAGGGCTTTATAAGTTTAGGGGGTTAAGGTTGAGGGTTTCGGTTTCGGATTCAGGGTTTAGGGCTTAGGGCTCGGATTCAGGGTCTACCATAGGCCTACAAGTCCACGCAGTCTGCCCCCGGAGCCCCATGTAGGTATGAGCAGCAGTACTCCGCAAGCATAGTCTAGTCCCACAGGAAGTCGGCTTCGGGCTTGGGGCTTTGGGGTTTAGGGTTTAGGGGTTTAGGGGTTTAGGGTTTAGGGTTTAGGGGTTTAGGGTTTAGGGTTTAGGGTTTAGGGTTCAGGGTTTAGGAGGGCTTAGTGTAGCCGATGTCAGGAAAATGCAAAGGCCAAAAGCCGGGACCTCGAGTGAGCTCCGGCAGCTAAATCCATGTCGCTAGGCAACATGTGAGCACAATGCCGCCGATGGCTCGCATGTGCCGACGGCCTGCTATCATAATCTTCCCCAAAACCCTAGAAAAGAAGTCAAAACAGAAGCAACTCCTTACCCTAATTCCTGGGCCCCCCAGTTTGAAACGCAAAGCCGTAAACGAAACCCTGAACCCTAAGAACCTGAAGCCCTCTCTAAGCATACAGGGACATTCACCAACGGAGACATCATGGTCCTTCATAGTGGGTGTTTGGGGCATCGTAGTGGGTAGTTGGGGGTCCAGGAAGGGCGCTCGAGTTTATAGTTTGGGGGGGTTCTTGTTAAGGGATTTAATTCAAGTTACCGTAATAGGGATCTATAGTAAATAGTATCTTTTCCTTAATTCTGGTAACTTCAATTAAATCCCCTAACAAGAACCCAGTTTGGAGGTTCGGGCTCAGGGCTCGAGGCTTTCAGAGTTTAGAGGGTTTAGGGTTTAGGGCTGAGGGTTTGATGTGGACCGCTGGTTGAGAAATCGAAGGGGCCTTTATGCGGAGATAGTAGTATGGCCCTCGAAGATAGGGATTACAGTGCCCAAAGGGTCCTAGGTACTGTTCTGGGGCATACTTCACCAAATCATCATGATACTTCCTAAAAAAGGTTGCTTTCTGCTATATCGGTACTATATCCCCTTTGGGAGGGCTTAATATTCATGGGGCAGGGTTTAGGGCTTAGGGCCTAAGGGTTTAGGGCTTAGGGCCTAAGGGTTTAGGGTTTAGTGCATTCTGGAAGCCTGTCGACACGCGGTGGAGTAATGAGGGTTGCTTATGAAGAAGCGTGAATAGTTACACATGTTCTCCCTGAGGGTTCCTTCTTGGAATTATGCTGATCTACCCCGAAACCCAAAACCCCTATCCAGAATGGCCTTAAAGTACCTATCCAGGAACAACGGCCGAAGGGAGGGGGGTGGGGCATTATACTTCCTTAAACAAGCCTTATTAGGTCCTTATTACAGGCATTAGGGCACGCCGCACCTGTAAGGGCCCTCTTATGACAAAAGCTCGGAACCTTAAACGCCCTAAGCCCTAAACCCTAAAACCACGACGAAACCAGAGCTCATGGGGGGCGGGAATAGAACGGATCCAGTACTGCTTCGGCAGTTCCTGCATTTTAGGTCACCCTCACAGCCTCTGTGGCTGGGTCAATAGCGGCCATGGCTCGCAGAGGATCTCGCGCAGGGGAGAGAGAGACGGTTTAACGGTTTAGTGTTTTAGGGTTTTAGGGTTTAAGGTTTAGGGATCAGGATTTGAGGGTTTTGCATTTGCTTAGTGTACTTATAATTATACCTCTATACGTATAACCTACCTACTAAGTCCCTGGGGCCTTTAAGTAAGGGTTTTAGGATACAGGTTTCTTAGGGGTTAAGGCTTAGGGTTTGAGGATTTAGGGTTTAGGGATCTCGATAGCTGTCGTTCGATGTTCAGTGTTGCACACTCCTGACTAAACCCCCCAACCTGGCTTTTTAGGGTTTGGGGTTTAGGGTTTAGGGCTTTCCTGAAGCCGACAAATTTAGAGTTCCTTCTTATGGCTTCTAGATTTTTCGGGTGAGCACAAAAACCTCTGGGTTTAGGAGGGGTGCTCGTCAATTTCGGGGCTATAGCTTACATCTATCGCCTCAGAAGTCAGAGCTTTAAAGGCATGTGACTCAGATGAGGGTTGCTATGGTAAGGGTTATTCTCTTCAGAGTTCCTATAATGGTTACTATCAATAAGGGCTACTATAAATAAGGGTTACTAGTAAGGGTTATTCTCTGCAGGGTTCCTGTAAGCCTCTACTGGTTCCGTTAACAAGGGTTGCTAGAGTAAGGGTTATTCTCTTCAGGGTTCTTGTAAGCGTATAATGGTTACGTTAATAAGGGCTACTGTAAACAAGGGTTACCAGTAAGGATTATTTCTTCAGGATTCCTATAAGCCTATAATGGTTACTAGAAATAAGGGCTACTATAAATAAGGGTTAGTGGTAAGGGTTATTGCAGGAAGCTGGGGGCCCCATGACCCACTCATCCAACTCTTGCGCAACCTTGTACAGCTACGGTCAAGCATTATATCCCGAAATCCTATTCCGACCCCTAAACCCCAAACCCTAAACCCTAACCCTAAACCGTTACCGAAATCCTATTCCGATGCTAATTGCGACACTGTAAGGAACTGCCTTTGGCGCAGGCAGTGCGGTTAGGAATGGCATCGGGCTCAGGATCTACAAAAGGGACTACTGCAAGGCTTCTTGTTTAGGGTTTGGGGTTTAGGGTTTAGGGGTTTAGGGTTTAGGGGTTTAGGGTTTAGGGGTTTAGGAGTTTAGGGTTTAGGGCAGAGATAGTTGTCGTTGACAATGAGCACTACAACTGCTACGCCATACTACTAGTATTGCGATTGGTTTTACTGCCGCTGGTACTGCAACCATTCATAGTTCCAGCGGTTACCGACAATCTTTTCTGCCTTGCGAGATTCCTCGGCATGTCCGGGTGCTTGCCGCTATTGCCGTTTTGTCACCCTTGATCTGGTGGCTGTGCTGCATCAGACAGGCTGTAAGGAATGAGGAGTTCCGGGTAGGGGCAACACTTCACGTAGACCCGAAGCATCAGCTGCTACATCAAAGCCGGCGCTTCGCAACGAGCCCTGCAATTGAACAGAGTCTCAGTAGTGAAAAGATGCAGAGTCCTGGGCTTGGACCACAGTTTAGGTGAGGGGAGTGTCGCCATAAAGCCTTCCACCTTACACTTCGATTTGCACAGGATCGAACTGCGGAAGTGCTTCACGAAGTCGCCGCAAAGGGTGCTTTAAGACTTAAAAGTTTGCATTGACATTCCTGGGTTTGGGGCGAGGATCAAGATTCAAGTATTCATGTACTTCAGTTTCAGCAGCCGCCAGCTTTTCGGATACGAGGTGCCATCTGCCTGTACTCTCCATTCTGGTTCGTGTTTTTTGGTTACCTCATACGGCCCTAAGAGCAAGGTTGGTTAAACCAGGAAAAGGATCTACAACGGAGACTGTAGCTAGTCTGGATGCTCCCAGAACAGCCACCAGGGGCTTCTTGCCGACCTGTGCTCCGGGAGAACATACCCCAGACCCTAATCCCTAAACCCTAAACTAAACCCTAAACCGTAAACCTCTAAACCCTAAACCCTATATATAAACCCCAAGCCCTAAACCTAAACTAAGCCCTATAAACCCCTATGCCTCCAAAGACCAAAAGTGCTACGCCAGTGAGTCGGCACCCAAGTTACAGTGTATGGAAATGGACGCATGCACACTACTTCGGGAGAGTTACACCAATCATACGCTACCCTACCCAAAGGATCCAAAGTATCGACATAGTAGAATGTAGGGTCTTTATTTAGGAAGTATCATTATGATTTGGGAAGTATGCCCCATAACAGTACCTAGGACCCTTTGGGCTACGTATAGCCGACTTACTAACTCCCCAGAGCCTCTAAGTAGGATACTCTTCGAAGATTGGTTGCGAGAAGCCCGCATCTCAGAACCGTCTCTCAAGCGTACGTGCATGTGCCGGAAAATGCCAGGTTTGAGCCCTGCCCGCATGAAAGATCTTTAAAGGAATTCGTGAGTTGTCTGTATCTGGGGTGATATGTTGCAATCTCTGAAATGGTATTGTCCTATTTACCTATAACCCCATACTGTCCTGTGTGTGCTACAGCACGGCCGCCGAGTAAATCCTAGTCAAGCCCGATACTTTACCAACACCTCAGGGAAATCCAAAGACTAGCGTTTTTGCAAAAGTCGCATGTCGGTGCTGGCTCGGTTTCGGACTCACAGTTTCCGTCTACTGACAAGGTTCACCAACATTTTCCAAACCCTAAACCCAAGCCCTAAACCCTAAGCCCTCAACAAACCTAAAACTTCAAACCCTTAATCCCAAACCTAACAACGGCAAATCGATGCCAATTTTGAAGCCCCAAGTCCGGAACTCCAATCCCTGGAGTGCTCAACTTGAGCGCACCAGGAGCCTAGATCTTAAACAAGCCCAATTGCCAGCAACCCCCTCCCCCCAAAGTACCCTTTTCTAGGGGGGCCTTATGGCCCTTCATAGTAGGCCTTAGGCTCTCATGGTAGCTCAGCTTCAAGTGAAAAGATGTTCCGCCCACGTAAACCCTAAACCCTCAACTGATGATTATCCAGACCCCCGGAAGGATGCAAAAGGCATATCCATGAGGATCCTACTCAATGACTAAAGGGTCCTCTCCAAGAGCTCCTCTGGATCCTCTGAAGGGTCTCTGAGTCCTTGTTGGATACAGTTTTATATACATTTTTGTTATACTAAAACCCTCATAAGGATGAAAAATGATCATTTTTAATATTGCCACAACAGGGAACCAGGTCTTGGTAACGTGTTTGGCTCTTTGGGCTCCATCGGGCCGAGGAGAAGTCCGACTCTCGACCCACAGAGTCATGCCCTACCTTTTTGTTCTCAGGGTATTTAGTTTTCTAGATAGCAGATCCGCTGCTTATAGCTAGGTACCCGAAGATAAGGGGGGATTGGGTATGACCCTCTAGGTAGTCATTTCAGGTGTGATAGCAACAGCAACCCTCCCTCAGCTGCGCTGCCGGAGTCTAGATGATACCTGGTTTTTTAGACTGATTCACAAGGGCTCTAGAAAGAGCTCAAGAGCCTGAAACCTTGAAGCCTAAGCCTCTTATCAAGTCCCTTCGCAATCCTCACCAGCTGCTGGTAAACCCTAAACCTTAAAGCCCTAAACCCCTAAAGCCAGCGCAAGCCATGGCTTCGAGTGCGGACAGCTGCTTAGATCGGATCAAGCATAGGCTTTGCAAGCTCCTTGCCTGCCCCAAAGGATCTTAAGCACTTAAATGGGGGGATACTCTCCCAAATGAAAATAAATCTCACTACCTAGCCTCTACCAAAGGGCCCTTTGGGGAGTGTGAAGTTAAAGTTTACGGGTTAGGAGCCAGGGCTTCAGGTTTGGAGTGCAAAAATCTTGACATTCAGCCCACGCCTTGAGGCATTTTGCCCTGAGGCATTTGGACCCTCCCTCTCTCTCTCTCTCTGTCTGTCTCTCTCTCTCTCTCTCTGCCACTATCTATATGTAAATGTGTTATACATAATATAGCAACAACAAGCAGGTTTCACACATAAATCCATATAAAGACTACTCTGAAACACGTGAGCCTAGTAAGCCCTAAGTGCTCAACCCCAAACCGAACGAGGCATGTCGCAAGACGGGCCTAATTCCTTACAGTAGAATGCAGGCTTTCTAAATGATTTGAGAGCGTAGACTCCACATAAGTGCTTAGGATCCTCTGGGTTCGGAGATGCCAGGCTAGGTCAGGAGTGCTTCATTCTACACATCTGCTTCATACACCCCTTGTGCTGCTGAAGGGGCGGAGCCAAGTAAGTCAGGATCCCCATGAAAATCCATTAAAATCCTGAGTAAGTATGTCTTCAGCATCACCCAGCTCCGCTTGATATCGAACTTATCATGTCCCTTGGCTCTAAACCTAGAACCCTTTGTGGTTTTGTCGTTGGGCGGGGGGGAGGGGGGCTTTCTGCAGGTTCCCACATGGAACATGGACTGTTCGCCAGCGAAAGCCCGTGAAGTTCGAAATCACGCAGACCGGTGGCTTTGTCTTCGTTGCACCTCGACCGGTATGGCCAGTGATTCCTTATAATTCCTCAAGCCGACAGCCGGAACCGGAACGGGAGTCTTGCAGACAAGCATGAAACCGTAACTAAACCATCACCAAGTCATGGTGTTGTCGTTCTTATACTGTTCCTATCAGCCCGTGAGCAGTTTAAGGCAGGCTAGACTGCAGACAAGTTTCAACAGTATCCGGCCCTAAAGCTTAAACCCCAAACCCGCCGTCTGATACGAGGAGGACAAGGGCACGCAGAAACCTGCACAGCTTGAGAAGCACACAAACTCACCCTGGGCGTGGGCAAGCGTGGATCCCATGGCTGAGTTCGAGCTCTTGAAGGACTTGCGAGGGTTTCGGGCTCTTCTTGGCCCCAGGTTCTAGTTCAGGACAGTCTAGGGTTTGGGGTTTGCAGGGCTGTAGCGGCCAATCCTGATTATAATATTCAGGGTTAGCCTCCAATCTAATGTAAAGACGACGACGACGACAACAACAACAACAACAACTGCTGCTGCTGCTACTGCTACTGCTACTGCTACTGCTACTGCTACTGCCACTGCTACTAGTTCTACTACTGCTGCTACTACTACTAATACTAGTACTAGTACTAGTACTAGTACTAGTACTACTACTAAGTACTACTACTACTACTACTACTACTACTAGTACTAGTACTACTGCTAGTACTACTCCTACTCATTACTACTACTACTACTACTACTACTACAACTACTACTACTACTACTAGCCACCCCCCCCTCCTACCAACCACCTGGCGCCTCAGTCCACCACCATCATCGATCATCATCATCCATCATCATCCTTCATCATGCATCATCATTATCATGATCACCATCATCAACCATCATCATAGAAGAGGGTCCGTCATCACGAAAGTACTGTAAATACCGAGTAAAACGGCTCTTGTGGAGATATTGTTCGGGGTGTCTGTGTACCAATGTCGTCATCATCCCCTACCGTAAATATCGAGTAAAACGAACGTGCTCTTAAGAGGG
>CAJNJA010036674.1:0-28912 GCA_905231915.1 Symbiodinium necroappetens
CTATAATGGTAACTACCCGCCTGAAAATGTCCTAGAACATGACACAAGTCCCGCCTCCTCCTCATGAATGACAAATCCCGTTTCCTGGCAGACAAAGGCTGGCCCGTTTTGTGTTGCAGGGTTGTGCTAGGATCTGAGAGAGCATTTAAAAAAAAAAACACATAATCAACTTAGGTTAAACTCTGACCCGTAAGCTCAAGACCCTGAACCCCAAACCTAAAACCTTAAACCCAAACCGTAACTTAAACCTTAAACACATAATCTTAAACCCTAAACTCTAAACTATCCTAAAACCCTAAACCCTAAACCTAAAACCTTAAGACCCGAACCGTAAACCTTAAACACTACACTCTTAAACCCTGGTAGGTTTCGGCTGCAGGGCTCCGGGCTCTGAGTACGCGGATACCTCAAAAACCATAGTAGCAACTCCTGTTTTGACACCCTATCCTAGAATTCCACATGCCAGAATAGTATATGAAACATACCTTTTATAGGCCCCTATATAGGTACTTTGGGGCAAGAGTATATATGCGGTTTGGGTACATGGACCCATAGGGCTACTTTTCTACTGAAGGCATTGGGACTCCCTGGGACTGGCGTTTAGGGGTTTAAGGGATGAGGTTTCAGGCTTAAGGGTTTCAAATTTACGTTCTAGGGTTTAAGGTTTTAGGGTTCAGGGTTTAAGGTTTTAGGGTTTAGTTAGGGTTTAAGGTTTTAGGGTTTAGCGTTTTACGCTGTTTACGGCTTTTAGACCCCTTAGGCAATAGTGGCTCTCGCTTCTCATTGATTAACATATGACGTTGATCCAACGAAGGTCTTCTTACACGTGCTTACGTATAGATCTCACCATTGGCCTGTACAGTTTATTCGATCTTCCAGGAAAGTGACACGGGGCAAAGGTGCCTTAGGGTCTACCTATACACTGCCATGGAGCTATTGTTGGTTACCCGCGTTCTTTGGCTTGCTGTCTTGCTGCATTGTAGCCGGAATCCTGCAAAACGAAGGTCTGAGTCAACTTGTTCAGCAGGAGAGCTAACACGAATTGCCCAGTACATGCTTGGCAAGTTACCGCAGAGTCCGCAAGGCCAAGCTTTGAGATAGTTGTTCTGGATTAGCAAGGATACCAGATGACCAGCTTAAACAAGAGAGATCAGCAGCTGAGCAACGGAAGTCAACACGACTGATTGTCAAACCATTTCGACATGGAGAAAACATGCGACACCAACTTGCAGATTGACACGAGAACAAAACCCTAAACCCTAAATACGAAACCTAAGACCCAACATCGAAAGGCATACACCCTAAACCTTAAACTCAAAAACCCTATGCACCCAAAACCCCAAACCCTACAACCCTAAACCCTAAGCCCTAACCGGTAGAACCTATCCCAATAACTTAAGCTAAAAATCTTAGACACCTATGTATATCAACATATGTATATATATATATATACGTGTGTATATATATATATATGTGTGTGTATGCATGTATGCATATCTCTGTCAACATGTACGTACATACGCACATACATACATACATACATACATACATACATACAAAACCATACACAGAGAGAGAGAGAGAGACGTGCGTACATCGTGCACAGATGCACAGGCCCCAGCATAATGCCCCCTTAAACACTAAACCCACTAAACCCTAAACCCTAAACCCTAGAGCCACTAAACCCTAAACCCACCATACCCTAAACCCTAAAGCCCCTAAACCCTAAACCCACCATACCCTAAACCCTAAACCCTAAACCCACCATACCCTAAACCCTAAAGCCACTAAACCCTAAACCCACCATACCTTAAACCCTAAAGCCAGGCCGGCCTCTCGAAGCTCCTCCAGTGCTGTGACTCGGGCGCCGCGGAAGATGTCGGAGCCATCGTCGCCGCACTTCCGCTTCTCCACCTAAGCGCATCTAGGGCTCTTGGGGCTTAGGGTTTAGGATCCTAAAAGGTTTAGGGCGGCTTAGGGCTTAGGGTTTTGGGGCTTTTAGGGTCTGGGGCGTCGGGTTTAGGATCCATTTCTCCACCTAAGGGTCTTAGGGCATTTAGGGGTTAGGGTGTAGGGTTGAAGATTTCGAATGGCTCAGGATTTTCAAGGTTTCCCCATTTTTATTTGTCCACCTCTGGAGTTCTTTTTAGGCTCCTTGTGGGGTTTCCTGCAAGAGTTCCTGCACAGGTTTTTGAAAGGGTTGTCTAGGGGTTTCTACGGCCCACGTCTGCATTCCCGGGGGGCTTCTGAAAGGGCTTCGGGTGACTTTACCAAGGGTTCTGAAACCAGGGTTCTAGAGTTTAGGGTTTAGGGGTTTTGGGGTTTAAAGTTTAGGGTTTTGGGGTTTAGGGTTCTAGAGCTTTCACCTTAGGGGGGGGGGGTGTAGGCATAGGAAGACCTAAAAAGGGAACCCTGGAAACGAACCATTCAATCAAGCCGCTCCGAACCCCTGAGCCGGCAATTTCAAGAGAATCCAGTCCAAGGAGCCCTCGAAACCTCTACTGGTTACTAGGTGTTTCTAGAAAGCCCAGTTTGAAAAATAAGACTAGGTTTTTTCTAGAAACCTCTACTAGGTGTTTCTAGAACACCCAGTAGTAAAAACAAACAATAGTTTTTTCTAGAGATCCTCTTAAAAGAACCATTAAAGGAGGCCCTGGAGAACCTTTCAAGGGGTGCCTTCTGCGCCTCTGAGACAGGCAGAAACACAGAAAGCAGAATGGACAACGCTTCCTCGTGTGTGGTTCGGGTCTCAGTTCAGGGCTTAGAGGGTTCAGGGCTCAAGGCTTACCCAAAGTCTCCATTGTAGTTCCTTTGTTGGGGCTTAGCCATAAACATAATTAGGATCCTAGAAGGTATCCCAAAAAAGGACGATGGAGACTACAGGTAGGGTCCCAGGGCTTGCAATTTGGGGTTTCGGGCGGAGCTGCGGCTTGATGCAGGAGCAGCGCAGACCCCAATTCCGGGATTCCTTTATAAAGGGGGATCTATGAAGCCCGAAATCCTAGACCCTAAACCCTAAAGCCCCAAACCCTAAAACCCTAAACCCTAAACCCGTTCCCTTTAGGGAGGGTTCCTTCCAGGGGTTTCCTTCCTTCGCTCCCCCTGCGCCCCGCGATGCTGGGTCGGGCGCAATGCCACCGGGCGCTGAGATCATGTTCGACTCGGAAACCTGGACGGCTTCAAAGGGGGATTCCTTTAAAGGGATTCCTTAAAGGGTTCCTTGAAGGGCTACTATAAGGGTTTAGGGTTGCAGGGGTATTTAATAATTCGTTCAGGGTTTTGGGGCTTTGGGTTTAGGGATTAGACTTTCCGGCTTCAGGTTTTGGAGTTTCCGGTGTTGGGTTCCAGGTTTACGGTTTAGGGGTTTAGAGCTTAGGGTTTAGGGTTATGCCTCACAGGGTTTAGGGTGTATGGTTTAGGGGTCCAGATTAGGGCTTAAGAGTTTAGGGTTCTGCAGGTCATACCCCACCCTGCGTTTGGGGTGCCCTACTTTTCGAAATACCAGTAACCTACCCACCAAACCACTGTTAATGATATAAATCCTGCATTACCTTAAGGAGCCTAAACTATGGGAGTTATGGTGTATACCTTATTATTATGAGGTAATGCAGGATTTATATCATCAACCGCAGATCCAGCACCGCCCACCTGCTTGCTCCTGCGATGCACAAGGAGGTAGTAGTTCTCCTCGCCTGGGTATCGACCGCAAGCCTGAAGCCGTAAACCCTAGACCCTGAAGCCTAACTAAACCCCTCAAGCTCCTCAAACCCTAAACCCGAAAGCCTGAACGTGGCCCGGCGGTATATGTGTGTATGCATGTCTGCATGTATGTATGTATGTATGTATGTATGTATGTATGTATGTATGTATGTATGTGTAGATACATATATATATGTACTATATTGAGTTTAGGGATTAGGGTTTAGGCGCAGCGGTATATGTTGCGAAAGCTAGGGTTGGGGATATCCTAATCCGGAAAGCCTCTGTCCTCAAGTGTGACTTCCTTGCTCTTAACATGTGGGTAGTTCTCCAAATTGGGGTCCCTTTTAGGGTTTAGGGTTTTGGTTAGGGTCCCTTTTTATAAGGGTGCCGGGCATATTGGGGACTCAAAAAGGGACCTCCTTTAGAGAACTACCCATGTGCTGGAGCAAGCTCGAGAAGAAAGCACGACCTTCTGACAATACCCTTTGCCATTGCAACAACCCTGGGCCTTCAAGCAGAGTCCAAAGAGAGTTCCATGCAACTCATGTCCTGCAGGAGCTGTAAAGGGCCAGGTGCCAAGTGCGCGTACCAACTGAACTACCTCGCCTTCATTGGCCCGGCGACTTCTGGATTCTCTGCTATGGGAAATTGTCCACTCGTCATGCAAGGCTTTTGTTCTGGATTGAAAAGATGCTCAGATCAAAACAAACCCTATAAAGCCTTGAACCAACGTTAAACCCGAAGCTCTAACCCACACGGGCTCGAGAAAGCCAGGCAGCCGTCGTCCAGGAAGAGGTACATACCACAGGAGCCGACATTCCTCGGGGTTTAGGATTCAAGCTCAGGGCTTCAGAGCCACGGTTTTGGGGTTTAGGGTTTAGGGTTCGAACACCCAGCTTAAGCCCCTGGGTTCAGGGTTCCTCATGATTTCGGTTGCCGTATATCTGCCCTCAGGGAAGCAGTACAAGAGACAGCGCCTCAAGCTTTTCACGATATACACAACACCCTAAGGGTTTAGGGTTTAGGGTTTAGGTTTTAGGGCGAATAGTTCTAAGAGATGCCTGGACAAGAAACCACAAAGCCGAAAAGACAAAAACTTCTAAACGAAACAGTACCCGAGAGCCTTCAGACCCCCAAGACTGAGCCAAAAACCCTAAACCCTGAACCCTAACCCCTAAACCCCTAAACCTAAACCCTAAAACCTTAAAGCCTTAAGCCCTAAACCCTAACCCCTAAACCCTAAGCCCCTAAACCTAAACCCTAAAACCCTAAACCCTGGACCCTAAACCCCAAAGCCTAAACCCTAAACCCTAACACCTGGAACCCCAAACCCCAAAACCTAAACCCTAAACTCCGAAACCCTAAACCCTAAAACTCCGAAACCCTAAACCCTAAGCCCTAACCCTTCAACCCTAAACCCCAAAGCCTAAACCCTAAACTCCGAAACCCCACAACCTCAACCCTAAACTCTGAATGCCCCCCGCTGCTTTGTTTCAGGCCAAGCTGCTTTTGCTTCTTCCCCCGGCCCATGGCTGCGAATAGAAATCGATTACGGGGTTTAGGGGTTTAGGGTTTGCTTCTGCACGGGCATGTCATGATGATCCAACATGTTGTAATAGCCCGGCTTGGCCGTCGGAAGAATCACCCGGAACTCGGCGTTCTCTGCAATTTGTCCGGTTTGACGTACATGACTGGGTTGGGTTCAAGGTTTAAGATTTGGGTGTAGGGTGTAGGGTTCAAGGAGTTTAGGGTTTAGGAAGGCGCCGGGGGTGCATCGGCAGGTTCAGATGAGGCGGCGATGCCTTGCGCGGCCACTCGGACTGGCTGCACTGCCACTTTTCCGACATGATTCGGGAACCGGTGTAGGGTAAGGGGTCGTCGGGGTCAGGGTTTACTTCAGGGTTACGTGGGGTGTTGTAGGCCTAAGCCCTTCGAGCCCACACAAGCGGCTTGGCAGGTGTCCGAGCATTCCTGTACGGGCTGCCCCCCAAGCCCTACACCCCAATGCTTTTGGAGCACTAACATTTAGAATGGAGATTCGGGGTAAATGTATAATTATGTACATATGCACATAATGTACCTATACAGGGACTTTAAGGGAGATATGACTACTTTAGGGGCTTAGAACTTTGGAATTCAGGGATTTCGCTAACGGCAAGAGGGTCGAGTTGGTGGATCAACGATACCTATTGCAAGGCTCTGAGCTTAGGGCCTTGAGGGTTGAGGGCTTAGGTTTAGGGGTTCAGGGGCTAGGGTTGTGGGCTTGAGGGTTTGAGGGTTTGAGGGGCTTAAGGGTTCAGGGGTTTAGGGTTCAGTGGTGGGAGGTGCATTAATACGTGTAACCTTTAGGATCAAATGGCACTTAAACAAGTGTGGGGTTGTACATCTCTCAAGCTCCGAAACCCTATACCCGCAACCCTAAACCCTACATCCCCCCTAAAATCCTATAACCAAAACCCTAAACTAGAAACACAGGGAAGGCTTACGAAGTAACAGTCTATATCAGGGGGTCATAGTAAGGGCTATATACAAGCGGTAGCCTATCTACGAGAACAGGGCTCCGTCAGGGTTCCTTTAAGGGTTCGCTTAGAGGGTGTCCATATAGGAGGTGCATGGACTGCATAACAGCAGACCGTCTAGAGACCCAGAAAGAGCCCTTCAAGGTACATGGACTCGTAGGCAAAAGCTTCCCGCGCCAAAGCCACAGGAATCCAACCCGGGCTTATGTACATTTACAGATATGTACGAGTGTGTGTGTGTATATATATATGTATATATACATACTATATGCAATGCACATCTATAGCTTTACTTTCTATATTATATTATGTCATATTATATTATATTATACTGTATTATATTATATAATCATATTATATATATATATGTATATGCACATACACGCACATGTAACGTCCTCGATCCTAAACCAGAAGCTACAACATCTCCCGCACCCGAAAAACCAGGCCCAGATCCTGAATCATCCTAAATCGAAGCCGACACTTTTCTGCTTTCCGGAGCTCTTGCCACCTCCCATCTGGGAGTCTATGTCTGCCACAACGGGTTCTGCCGACGAATACAGAAGAATTGCTAATGTCATTGTATAGGGTTGAAGAATGAAGAATACCATGTTTGAGGGTTGAAGAATTCATTTTGCACCTTATTCGGGCTGCTTATTTCTAAACCTTATAACAGAAAGGCCACAACACGCTATTCTAACATAGTCTATTGCGATCCCAAACCCTAAACTCTAACTATTAAGGCCCCTTAGATCGCCGAGAGTGCGCCGATCGAGGGTTCCTTCAAGCGTTCCTTGCAGGCCTCCTGTAGAGGCTGCCCGCGAGGTGTTAACTTGCGTTATGTGCCAGTGTTTGAACGCATGTGGAGAAAGGCACCGGGTTTAGGGTTTAGGGTTTACGGTTTAGGGTTTAGGGTAAGGGTCCGCTTGAGACTGCCTTTAACGATCGTTTAATCGCCTGTGCCTACTTTGTATAAAGGCTTTGGGGACTGAGAAGCAAATTAGTAAGGCCATTCTATAGGGTTGAAGAACCCTAAACCATAAACCCTAGATATCGCTTTATAGGGTTGAAGCATTTTATACAGTTGAAGGGCACTGTAGGGCTTAGGGCTCCTCTGAAGGTTTTTTCAAGGCTCCCTTGACAGGTCCGGTTAGGAGCTCCTGCAAGGGGCTCCTGAAAGGGGGTCCTTCAAAAAGGATACCTGCCAAGGATTTAGGGTTTAGGGTTTAGGAGCACTTCGGCCCAGGCCTACTCGGGGCAGTGTCGTTGCCCCTCGTGTAGAGGGGTGCAGACTGGGCCATGGCAGGTAGCAACACTGATCGGTTACTTCTGAATTGGAGCCGTCTTCGAGAGGTGTCCAGGCAGCTTTGTCCTTCAATGGTGGGTGAAACAGTGAACATTGTCGCCTCTACTTTCGATGAACCTATCTTTCAGCAAGACCGGGTCTTAGTCCGGGCACTGGTGGCTACAGGGGATGATGAGGCACCGGAGGACTTGCCGCGTCGCAAAGTTGTGTTGATCCTACGCATGTCGGACTGGGTTGCGGTTTCGGCCAGCTCGGGGCCACTGCGTATCTTGCAGGCCAACCTTGGGATTCAGGGCGAGCAGTTCACTTTGGATTGCACAGGCATTTCCTCGGTTGTGGTTTCAGCATGCTTACTACGTCAGGGTGAAAGCCTGGAGGTAGCGGAGATCTTTTGTGGTGGCTTCTCCGGGTGGTCGCAAGCAGGGTACATCCTTCACAAGCACAACATACCCATCCGCACGGCTTGGACCCTGGATGTTGACCCATCCTGTTCCGACATGGTCCGCTATCAGCATGAATCCTGGCATGAGGTTTGCAAGCTCGCTGATTTTCAGCATATACCACCTTCGGCTACTTTTCACATGTGTGCGGATGTCACGGCCAATTGGTGGTTGCGCGCTTTCCAGGTAAAACCCGTGGACATAGCCTGTGTATCGGCACCATGCCAAACATGGTCTAGTGCAGGTTCGGAACAGGGGCTTGATTCGGAGGAGGGCTGCCTCCTTTTGCGAGTTGCAGAAATACTCGGCATCTTCCAGGTGCCCGTTGTGCTCTTGGAACAGGTTGCAAATTTTCCCTTGCATCCCCATTTCAAGCTCGTCATGCGTGCCTGGGACCAGGCGGGCTACCGCATACAGTGGCAGGCCTCCCTCAACCTGTTGGATGTTTTGCCAGGGCAGAGAGTGCGGTTCTTTATGGTGCTGCTTCATTGTTCTCACCCCAGCCAGAAATGCTTGAACATGGGGGCTTGGACCACCGGGAAGCGCATCAACTTGGGACAAGCCCGTGCGCTATTTGCCTTGCCTCCGCCGATATTGCAGGCCAGCACTCCGTCAGCAGAGACCCTTGCGGTGTACATGGACCCTTGGTACGTCCCTACACCTCGCATGCCCCACAGTCCTCAGAGATATCGGCTTCGATCGCCTCAGGACTCAGCTGGGACTTTTGTTGCCCAGTATCAGTTCCAGCATGAATTGCCACCGGCCCAGCTGCAGCGTGGCATTTTGGCGTGCTTGCTCCAGTTTCAGGGGTCCATACGTTTTTTCTCTGGTCCAGAGATTGCCTCAATACATGGGGCCGTGTTGCCGGTCTTTCTGCATGGTGATCAGCGCACACAGATGCGCATGCTGGGCAATGCTGTGTCTGTGCCCCAAGCCATAGTGCCGCTGGTGCATGCTTGCTGCCACCTGGGTTTGCCGGATGTACCGGAGCCGGCCCAAGCGGTTTCCTGGTGCCTGCACAGCCGACTGCACTGCGAAAATACGGCACTGATGCCTTTTGGCAACGACTGGGTCCTCTGCCATCATCAACACATTGGCCAGGTCTTGCAGGTGCACGAGTGCTACAGCCCGCAAACGATGCAATGCACACCCCCTGAGGCTTTTGTGCCAATCCGTTTCCAGGTAGGGACTTCAGACTTCCAAGTTCAGGCGCCGCCCGGTGTCCCGACAGGGGTTTTCCTCAGGTTTGTTGGGTGCCCAGAGGCTGCAGCTTCGGCACAGACCGGCTTCTGTCAAGAGCTGCAGGCTATGACTGTGCAGCTGCCAGACTTGCCGGCCATCAATTGCAATGGTTTCATCGGTGGTTCCGGGCTCACCTCGGGCCTGGCGGTGTTGCTCACATCGGATGCCATCTTTGTTGTTGAGCTTAACACTGCCCGTTCTTGGTCGCAGCTTCTGCGAGTTTTCAGCGTCATTGCCCCGCACCATGCCGATTTGGCCCTCTTCTCTACCACAGGCCAGCGCCTCACCGCAGCGGAGGATTTCCAAGCTTGCATGATTGCAGCGGCTGAGGACAGTGATATCCCCATACTCCCATTGCGCAGCCTGGTGCCCCACATGCAGGTGGTCCAGATTGGCCGGGATCAAGACACAGTGCGCCTCACTGTCCCTGCGGCAGTTGCTGACCAGGTCTGGTTGGGTATGCCTTTTCACCTGCTGTTCGCTCTGGGGTGGGGCTCTGAAGAGCTCAACTTCCCTCCGCACGATGATTTGCCTTCCGCCTTTGTGATGCGGCCCAGACAGGTTGTCAGCATGCCCCCTGATCTCTTTCAGGAGATGTGGCGTTGGTGGTTTCTGGTTGCCCGCCTTGATTCCCTTGCGGGTACTTGCAGCCAAGGCGCTGTTGACGTTGAGGTGCAGGTTGTTGCCAGACGATTGTGGACCGGCCAGCTGCCGGGGACTGTGTCTTTCCAGCTGTTGTCTGATTTTTGGAGCCAGGCCAGCGCGACTTGTGCCCTGCTTCCGGGCCACCGGGTGTTCTCGGGCCCGCATGCACACCTGCCAGACACAACGCTTCATGATTTGCTAGCTGTGCCCAGAGCCTGCGTTATTCGCAAGACCGGCTGCCTTCTCATTACGTACCACCCGGAGGTGAGAGGCGGAGGGGCCAAGAGTGAAAATCTCAGTTGGGCCCAGACCAGGGCGGCCTCAGAATGCTTGGCACAGGGCCTGGATCTTACCTGCACCACGACCTTTGTGGACCAGCTGTCAGCCGCTGTCGGAGCCCAACGACTTTCCCAGACTCTTCAGGATGCTAGCAACGGCTCCCGCTGGACCGCTCTACAAGAGCTTGCTGAAAAAGCCAAGGTGGATGTCCCACAAGTGTCAAACCTGCCTGCCAAGGCAGCGCTGCGAGCCAGTAAATCATCACAACGGCGCAAGGCCCAGGACCGCCGCGTTGTGCATGCTAGTGAAGTGAGCCTGTCCCCCGACTTCTTTGTGAACGAGGATGGATCTCCTGCTACCTTGTTGGAGACCATCCAGCCTGGGGTTTCGGGACTTAAGCTTGTCGATGAGCCGGAGGCTCTACTTCTGTTGCAGACGCTCCGCGGAGTTCAGCCGGATGAACTTGGGTTGTTGGTCTTGGGCCACTCTTGCCCATGCCCTGACGAATGCAACGGCCAGCTGTGTTTCCCGGCGACCTCAAAGCAGAACGGAGCCCGCTTGCTTCTTGCGGGGTGCCTTCACAACGTTGGGGGCAAGCGAATCTCTGCCAGAGCGGCTGACGACATCACCGTTGACTTGCCGGAGATTAGCTGTTGCTCTTTTGAGTGTCATGCTGATGAGTTCGAGACGGCCGCCTGGCAACAAGTGGTTCAGGCCCCGGTCAAGGCCGTCGCTGAGATCTTTAAGAAGGGCGGTATGGCCAAGCCGTTCACGGATCCCTGGGGTCGCAGCTTCACTGCCAGCGGTCGGCCGGCCTTGCCTTCGCTTGCAGACCGGATTTACTTTCAGGCCCGGGTCCCTTGTGATCAGCTTGACCAGTTGCTCCTTTTGAGCGGGCACAATCGCGTGTATGTGACACCGCGCAAAATGGACCGGTCGGTCGTACAGCAGTACTCCATCGTTTGGCTCGGCGCCTCCCGCCCAGATGCCCTGCACGCCTCTCTTAAGGTTCAAGGCCAACTTGGCATTGCCAGGTCCAAGAACAAGTTTGGACTGCGCGTCCCAGCTAGCCGCTTTGCCGAGGTCTATGCCCTTCTCAAGCCCGGTCAGATTGTGCCCAGCAAAATTGCTGTGAATCGCTTGTACCGCCTGGGCCCACTCCCGCAGGAAGCCGGCCATGAGGCTATCTCCGGTTGGGCCACCAAAGCAGGTTGGCCGATCAGAGTGATTAAGAGCCTGGGAGCAACGCATTGGCTGGTTGGCGCGACCTCCCCGCCACCGACGATTTACCCTGCCTTCAATGGCCAGACCATCTTGGTGTCCGAAGCCGGCCAGCGCAATGCACAACCACCCGTGGTTCAATCAGGATCATGGGGTCAGCGCTCTGTAGCTGTCACCCCGGCCAAAGAGTCCAGCACCAGGGGCGAGGATCCTTGGCTGATCAGTGATCCGTGGAGCCATGCAGCTCCCTCCTCCTTCACCGGCACCTCCCTGTCAAGCCGCGCCTCTTTCGCAAGCAGTGAGGCCCCTTCTCGAAACCTTGCAGGACCGACTGAGCAACGTTTTCAGGCCCAGGACTCTCGCCTCATGGCCCTGGAAGAGGGTCTGCAGAACCTTCGTGCCCACCACGAAAAGCAGCACAACGAGCTCGTCCAGCGCCAAGCTGAGGATCGGGAGGCCTCTGCCAAAGCAGCCCTGCAACTGCGTGATCAGATGAGCCTCATGAGCAACGAGTTTGCTACACAACTTAAGTTGTCGGTCGATTCGCTGCGAGGGGCCCAGCAGCAGCAGCAACAACAGGCGCAAGCCAGCTTCGAGGAGTTGAAGTGCTTGATGATGTCTTGCCGTGACACGCGTGACTGTTCCAAAAAGGCCAAGAAACAAGGTGACGAGGAGCTGTGACTCCTCGGCGTGTCTATAGTTGGCTACATAGTTTTTTGGGGGTTCTGTGGGCGTTTGTTTGGGTCCTCGGGAGCGGCCCAACGATGCAATCTTGCCTGCACAGCCAACCGAAGCGTTGGCGCCAGTGATGCTGGTCTTCTCCGGCCTTTGCTTTCGTCTGCGACACATTGGGGTTCTACACGGTCGCTCTGCTTTCTGGGCCTTCGCAGGCCTCTCTCTTCGACTGCGACGCATTGGGGTTATATGCTGTCGCAAAACTTTCTTTGGCTGGCCCTTCCAGGCCCAGGTGTTCCCGTTCCCGTCTTGTGCCACCTGCATGGCTTGGTCATTGCAACTTCTTCTGCCAGCAGTGTTCCTCCCGACGATGTGGCCTTTCGCTTTTGGCAGCTCCGCCCTGGGACAAGTGCTTCTTTTGATCCTGGCCGCGGTTTTCGCTATGGTGAGGCCACCAACCCCGGCCCAGGCATGGCATCGTGCCGGCGCCATTGCCGCTCTTTTCCCTTTCAATCACCGCCCGTCGCGGCTTTGCCAAGCAGGGCCCAGCCTGTTGCGACCGCACCACTTACCGCCACTGCCCCAGATCAGGTTGCTGGTGGTTCCCACAGACCGCGGCGTCACGAGTCTTGTGCGTCCTCAGAGGGCCGCCCTGCCTCGCAGCAAACCATCACCGCTTTCTTTGCGCCATCGGCCCAGGAGACAGCGGCTGCAGTTGCACAAACTTTTGCGGACAACCCGGAGGAAGCTGCCCGGGAGCAAGACGAGGCCCCTGTGTTCAAACTGGCAGTGGTTAACCCCACTAGCATTCTCCACAAGGAAGCCTCGCTGCTTGAGTTGAGGTGCCATGCTTATATGCTGTCTGAAACCTCGGCTGTCCAGGAAGCCCAAAACATTGTACAAAAGCGCCTGCGTGAAACCCGCCTGCAGTGGGTTTGGGGCTCTGCTGTCTCTGCCCACCAGCATGAAGGCGCTAGCAAGGCCTCCCTGCGTGGTCGTGCCGCGGGTGTGGCCCTGGCTTCTGTGTTTCCCCTGCGCGCCCCGTTTAAGCCTGTGTCCAGTCCAGCTTTTGCCGCCCAACGACTTGCCGTTGGCCACATCAGATTTGGCCCGTTGCATGCTCGGCTGCTGGTCTTGTATGGCTGGCCTGCCAATCATGCTGCAGCCAATTCTAAGAATGAGCAACTCTTTCAGGAAGCCCTGGCCATCCTGCGCGACTCAGAAGTGCCGACCATAGTTGGTGGAGACCTCAACACGGATGTTACTCAGCTGGACGCTTGGGCCGACTTCCAGAGCCTAGGTTATGCTGAATTGTTTCGGTTCTACCAGCAGCGCTTTGCTGTCAGCTTGCCAGCCACTTGCAGAGGCAGCACGCGCCATGACACCGTATTACTGCCTCCAGTTTTTCAACAATTGCTCCAGCAGGCCTGCGTTGATGAGGCTTGTCATCTGTTCGACTCCCATGCCCCGGTCTGTCTTACCTTCCGGCTGCCGAGCTGCAACCCAGGCCGAACGGTGTGGCGCAAACCCAGCAGCTGGATGCCTCTCGAACCCCCGGCACAGGAGGTTGATGCTTTCTACGGTCACCGCAGTAGTGCCTTGAAACAGAGTTTGGCTGCGTGCTCTTCTCGCGAAGAACTTGATTCGTGTTTTCAGACTTGGGCTGCTCACGTCGAGGACGCAGTTGATGCTGCGCTGCAGACTGCCCACACCAAGGACCCCCTTCGGTGCCCGACGCCTGGCCTGCCAAGACAGGCCCGTGGCCGATGTGTTTTTCGCGAGGTCAAGTCCCGTGCATACCCCGTCGCCACGCCTGGCGCCCGCCCCGGTGACTACCGGCCGCCTGATGAGCCCATGTCCCACCGGTCCAGGTTGAAGGTTAAACAGGTTCGGCGCCTGCAAGCTTTTGGCCGCAAACTACGTTCTTTGCGCCGCGGTTACGGCCAGCACCCAGTCCCGGCCCCAACTGTGCGTCCGCTACTCGCGGAGTGGCAGGCTATACAAGGTGCCCGAGGTTACCCTCCCTGCTTCAAGGCTTGGCTCCTCCAGGTTGCCCATTTTGAGGTTTTCTACGCGGCTCCAGCCTTGCCCTCTTCTGATGGCCGTTATCACAACGTGGCACCGGGCCTGCTGCATGCTGCCACTGACCTTGCATTCTGGCCACCGGATGACTGGTTGGATGATGTCCTGTCCTTTGTCAGGTTCGAGTGCGAGGCGGTTATATGCCAGGAACACAGCGCTCGCTGCAAGCTGCAGGCTTATCGGTGCCATCAGGACGCTGCACAAGGTCTTCAGGCTGCCTATCGCTCGGTGCGACCCGATGCCAACCCCCCTTTCACCGCTGTGCCGGTCCACGAAGCGCAGGCCGCGGAATTACAGTGTTGCGCCGAAGATTCCTGGGGCCTGTATCGTTTGCCTGCGCCAGAGTTCTATCAGAACCACTGCTCCGCTCTTGCGGATGATTTCCCTGCTGAAGTCGGCAGCTTGGTTGATGATGAGGTGTTCGGGCCACGCCTTTGGGTTCGGGTCCCTGATCGTCCCTATCTGCCAAACTTCCGCCTGTGTCAGAGCACCGAAGCCTCTACGCCCAAGGAGCTGCACCGTTCCTTCACTGATTACTGGCATCCCATATGGAATCGGGATATAGGCCAGGCCGCTGCCGACCTTGACCAGTGGTCCGACTTTGTGCATGCACTGCCTTCGTGCCCGACGGCCGCTGGCGCCCTGCAGCTCGACTTTACCAGCCTGGATTTTTGGCGTGACCATTTGCGGAGCCTCAAACCAAACAGTGCCACCGGTTACTGCGGTTTTTCCAACCGTGAGTTGAAGTGGCTTCCCGACCAGCCATTGGCAGACTTGATCGCCCTTTTTCGTCTGTGTACCATACATGGCTGGCCGCGGCACCTAGCCAGCGCCACCATTTCTGTCTTGGCCAAAATACCAGTGCCTTTGGGTATGCAACACGGCCGCCCGATCACAGTTTTTGCCAACCTCTACCGCCTCTGGGCCTCAGGCGTTGCAAAGGCCATACTCCGGCAGTGGTCTACCTGGCTTCCGCCTGGCGTCAAGGGAAGCATTCCGGGCCGCTCCGTTCGCGACCTGTCCCTTTCGCTCGAGTGCCGCATTGAGCAAAGCTTCCTGGACAACTTGCCTTTCGCTGGTTTTTCGATTGACATTGTCAAGTGTTTCAACCAGCTTGCCCGTCTGCCTCTCAGATTTCTTTTGGGCCACTTGCAGGTGCCGGAGCCCATACTGCATGCATGGTTCGACTTCTTGGCCTCAAGCCAGAGGCGCCCCGTGTTCCACAATTGCATTGGGCCCCCTGTGATGTCAACTACTGGTATGCCAGAAGGATGCCCATTGTCGGTTCTTGCTCAAGTTGCGGTGTGCTGGGCCGCGCAAGCTCGAGATTTGAGTTTTGGAGCTGAGCTGTCCTCCTATGTGGATAATTTCACGTGGACAGGGCCAAGTCGCGAAGCTCTTGCCGAGGCCATTCTTGATTCCCAGGCTTTCTGCAGGTCTCTCAAGCTCCCCATCGACTGGACCAAGTCCTTCTGCTGGTCCACATGCCGCCAGCTCAAGAAATGGTTACAAGGCCCAGCGCAGCAGCTGCTCCCTCCGGAGACAAGCCTTCGTGTCGTTGACGGGGCCAAAGACCTTGGCGTCGCCTTCAAGTTTCGACGCTCCAATGCCCTGCAAACCGCGCAGAAGCGCATCACTGAAGGTCAACGCAGATTAGAGTGTTTGCTTCGCCCGAGCCTCCCATTTTTTGACAAAGCCCGAATCATCCAGACCAGCATTTGGCCGGCTACTATGTACGGCCTTGAGGGCAGGTTGCTCCCAGATGAATGTGTCTGCAAACTCCGTACGGGTGCGTGTCGGGCCCTTGTAATTCCTCGCCCCTCGACAAGCCCCATCCTTGCCTTGTCGGCATTGACTCCCAGAGTCGTTGATCCTGAGGTTTATCTCCTGTGTCAGTCGGTACTGGCGTTGCAGCGGCTCCTTGTTCTGGATGAGGCCTTGGCCAAGTGGTGGCTTCAGTGTACGGCTGATAACCTCACGTCTGCCCGCCGCGCTATTGGCCCGGCCACAGCTCTTGCGCTGCTGCTGCAGCGCAATGGATGGCGTCTAAGTTCTGACGGCAAAGGAACTGGCCCGGGCCATGCATTCTTCGACCTCAGGGTGGATCGGCCCAAAGTTGTCCGCGCAGCAATCAAGACTGCGTGGCTCTCGCAAGTGCCTGAAAAGGTTCGCTCTCGCAATGGGATGTTACAAGCGGGTGTGCCCCTGCCGGACCTCACAGATAAAGTCCTTTCTGAGTACGGTGATGGTTTTCAGGTGCACTTGGCTCAGTCCATTGTTGGCGGGTTCATGTCCAATGCAGCTCGCGCCACATGGGACCCGCTACAGAGTGCGCAGTGCTCATTATGTGGCCTCCCTGACAGCAAGCATCATAGGCTGTTCCATTGCCCGGCCGCTGGCCCGTTGCGGCATTTGTATCAGCCCCTGCTGTCATGGATGGAAGAGGAGATGCCTCACTGGACGCACTGTCCCTTTCCGGTTGAACATGCCTCAGAGGATTTCCTGCGGCTGTATTGGCGGAGTCGCCGCCTAATTGCACCACTGCAACCCCTGCATTTGCTCCCTCTGCAAACGCCGACGGTGCATTTCTTTACGGATGGCGCGTGCAATAACCCTACAGTGCCGGCCGCCCGACATGCGGCCTGGGCCGTCGTCATGTATGTTGCTGATGCCACTGCAGACTTTGCAGGTGCCATACAACTGTGGCAGCAATCTGCTGTGCCACCTGCGGGATGGCATACTGTTGCTCGTGGTGTAGTCCCCGGCCTGCAAGACATCAACAGAGCCGAGTACTGTGCCATAATCCAGGCGCTGCAGCTGGCCCATTATTTTGAAAGCTGTGAGGCTGTTGTCTGGTCGGATTCTGCCAATGCATTAAAGGCTGTGGGAGCCTCGAGTGGATGCGGCGCGATGCCGAGCGCACGTCACTTTGCTTCAGATCTGGAGCCAGACAACCTGCACCTCCTGCAGGAGGGAGTGCTTTTGCGAAAGGTGCAGGCTCACCAGAACCTCGCAGCTGCTAGCCTCCATGGGCATCAGCTTGAAGCTTTTACTGCACTTGGCAATGCGATTGCAGATTCGGCTGCCAAAACGGCCCTGCGTGAGGATTTGCCCCTATCTGCGGAATGCTGCCAGCACGTCGTGGAGTGGCGACAGCAGCAGGAACAGTGTTTTCGGCTTTTTTGCAGATACCTCACTGAGCTCACCAAGCTTGTCGTGCCGGCTAAGCGCAATGTGCGAACAGCAGCGACCCCTTCCGCCGAGGCCACGGTGCAGGCTGCAACAGCAACCACCCCGTGGCTTCAACTCCAACCGGATGCCGCTACATGTCCGTTCCAGGTTGCAGTGAACACCGCCACCAACCTTTGGCCGGGAGGCTGGCCTGACTGGTACGGTTCAGCACTACTGCAATGGCTCGTTGGCTTGAGATGGCCCAGAGATCTGGCAACACCTTCGCGGCATGCAGGGATCACATATGTCGAACTCTTGGTGAACTTTGTGGTGACAACAGCAGTCTTGCCGCCCGTCCGTTTGGCAACGACGGCCCAGACAGAATGGGTCAGTCTTCTGGAACCAGGGGGTATTTTACTGCCCGCCATACTGCGGGAGCTGACCGTCCAGTTTGTTGCAAGCATTGGTCAACTCGGGAAGACCTTGGGCATCGCCCTCTGGCCTTCACCTCGCCATCATCGTTTGTATACACTGGAACTGTGTGGTAGTACAGGTGGCAGAAAGGGATTGCTGTACCGGCCCTTACTTCGACACTTGCAAAAGACCAGCGAGGTCCTGCATGCAGTTCTTGAAAGTACGAGGCCGGGAGAAGAGTTGCGCGAAGCAGCGTGGTCTACTGGTAGAGTGATTACGTCGGCCGCCCAAGACGGGTAGCTTTTCATGACTTTGCCCAATGTGGCAATCGGGGACGTCGCTTGCGGATCTGGGAGATACGGGACCGCCTACTAGGCCAGCCCGTGCTCTCCCCTCACAACCAGGAAAAGGTTTAGGGTTTAGGCTCCTTCTGTCGGGCTTGGGCTTAGGATGGTTTAAAAATAATAAGGTTTTTGGAGGTTTAAGATGCTTTGGGGGTCCCTTGAAGGGTGGTGCTATCAGGGCTCACAAGCGAACTATCTGGCATTCGGGGTGTTGTTCACTCGATTCTAGGGTTCAGAGTGTATGTTTTAGGGGTCCTTCACCCCTAAATCCTAAACCTTCAAACCCTCAAGCTTAATCCTTTAAGAGTAGGTTTAGGGTTCCTGAGAGGGCTTCTATCAAAGGGTAGACCCAATTGGGGATTTCCGAAAATAGGGGGACCCTAATATAGTACCCCAGATTGTAGGATCCTTATTATAAGGACCCCAAAATAAGGTACCCCCGAATTTTCGGAAACTCCCAAATCCCAAACCCAAAATCCCCCTAAACCCTGAACCCTTATAGTACCCTCATAGTATCCAGTATCCCCTATAGATCCCTTTAAATTTCGGAAAACTCCCAAATTCGAAGCTGCTTTCGGTCCCCAGGCGCTCCGGGTGTGGAGCCTATGACATCAGACCCAGGGTGTAGGGATTCCTTAAAGGGATCTATAGGGGCTTCTATAAGGGTAATTAGGGTATTCTTTAGGGTTTGGGGTTTAGGGTTTATAGGGCTTAGTTAGGGTTTAGGGATTTAGGGTTTAGGGATTTAGGGGTTTAGGGATTAGTTAGGGTTTAGGGGTTTAGGGGTTTAGGGATTTAGGGGTTTATAGGGCTTAGTTAGGGTTTAGGGCTTAGTTTGGGTTTAGGGGGTTTAGGGTTTAGGGCTTAGTTGGGGTTTAGGGGTTTAGGGATTAGTTGGGGTTTAGGGGTTCAGGGATTTAGGGCTTAGTTAGGGTTTAGGGGTTTAGGGGTTTAGGGATTTAGGGGTTTATAGGGCTTAGTTAGGGTTTAGGGATTTAGGGGTTTATAGGGCTTAGTTAGGGTTTAGGGATTTAGGGGTTTAGGGCTTAGTTAGGGTTTAGGGATTTAGGGTTTAGGGTCTAATTGAGCTTTTGGAGTTTAGGGCTTAGGGTTTAATTGGGCTGTTGGCGTTTAGGGTTGAGGTTTAATTGTTATTTTGGGGTTTAGGGCTTAGGGTTTAATTAGGGATTTGGGGTTTAGGGTTTAATATGGGTTTAGGGGTTTAGAGTTTAGGAGGTATTTAGGGATCAGCGCGGCTTCCTGACGGCTTGGGGCGCAGGGAATCTGACCTTAAACAGGCTGGCCTGTTGAAACCTCCGAGAAGAAGTTGAATCATCCAGCTAAGCCAGGCAACTACGAATCTGAAATAACGAAGTTGGTTACATAGCTTCATAGCTTCATACCCTAAACCCTAAACCCTAAACCATAGAAAAAGATGCATGGAAGGGAGATATCAGGCACGAACACATGCAGCAGGAGTCTAGTGGAAGGTCTTCGACCGTTCCACTGCAAACTAAATTGCCATCAAGGCTTACTTGGAGGCCCAGGGGACTAATTAGGATAACTCCACTTAGGGTATTTATATCTCTACTTATAACCTGCTTACCAAGTCCTCTGGGCCTCCAAGTAGGAAACCCTAAACCCTAAAGGGCTCAGGGCTCAGCGAGGCTGCTTCACCTTCTCGCAATAGAGCTGAACGAACTCGCTCAGGGAGGCATTCAGCCGGGGCATCTGCCAGGAGAGTACGAAGTTGCCCCAGGGTCTCCGGCTTAGGGGCTTAGGGGTTCAGGGTTTAGGTTCCGAATGACTGCAACAGATGGGCCTCCTTGATTGGAACAGGGTTGAAAGGTTTTAGGGTTAGGGCTTAGGGTCTAGATGGGCTTAGGGTTTAAGCTTCCAACAAGCCTCCTGAATAGTTGGAGCAGTGTTTGTTGTATCGCACATTTGGCAACTTGGGCACAGTAGCCTACTGGATGTCCCTGTGGTAAAGTGAGTTTGCAGGAGTTGGACCATGGGTTTAGGATGGATTTTGATGCGATAGGTTGGGGGTGATTATTGCTACGATTCTCGCTGCACTCAGGATACAGATGTTCCAACTTTTCCGTAGTTACCGTGAGCTGCAGGGCTTCTCAAAATCAGAAATATGATTAGACAGAACCAGTAGGAGTTCAGAGGCTTTCTGATGTCGTAGATCTGCAGGCTCGTGCATCATCTAGAGGCTTCGAATGGATCCCAGCAAGAGCCATGTGCTGACCACACCCCGTGGCTCTCATCTTATTCGGAAAGTACGCATTAGGGTTTAGCGTTTAGGGTTTAGCGGCACAATCATGGGCACCGATCAACACACTGTGGTCACGCACTCAGCCCACGTTGGAAATCGCGTTGTCTTGCAGGTCCCCTGTCCTTGCTGCCCGTTTCGGGGAAAGCTCGCCAAATCCCACAGCACCACAGTAAGACATTCACACACTTTCGAGTAGCCTCTATACATTCCCGGTCCCTAATGCGGCCTCGACTCGTATAGAAGCCACAATCTACGACTACACTATCCGAAACCCAAATATCCAATTACGAGGTACTTTGGACAATTGCGAACCATACGCGAGCCAGAACCGCACCCTGGTCAACCCTTACTAAACCCTAATCCCCTAAACCCCGAAACCCGAAACCCTAAACCCCAAAACCCCATACGTCCCTGAACCCTAAACCCCAAAACCCGAAACCCTAAACCCCTAAACCCCGAAACCCGAAACCCTAAACCCCATACACCCCTGAACCCCTCAAGCTGGTCCCTCCCTGTGCCTTTCCGCGCACGAAGTCCACGACGTGGCCCAGGCTCGTCCGGCAGGCATCACAATGTGGGAGCGGGCGCAAACCCACCTTCGGCTCGCCACGCATATTGCGCTACTACGACTATTAAGATTATTACATTACTGTTATGAATGTTAGTGTTTCTATCATTATTATTATTACAAATCTTATTATTTCTCTTATTCTTAGTCTTATTTTTTGTTAACTTATCTTCTCTACAAATAACTCAAATTATTGTTGTTTCAATACTTCTGCTTTGAAGTTGAAGACTTATAAAGCTCTCAGCACTGCTGTTTCGGGCTTTGGGTTTGAGTCTAAAGTAAAGGTTTCCTAGGCTGAGGATGTATCTAGGCCCCTACATTAGCCTCGGTCCCCTCTTTCTTCCGCTTCTGCCTCGGAGCAAGACATTCTCGGAAGGGACCCGGAAGAGAGCGGGAAGGGACCGTGCACAGTAGCAGGGAAGGAGTGTGGAAGGAGACTCCAGTCTTCTTAAACCCTACCAAAACCCTACCTTGAACTAGGGCTTGGGGTTTAGGGTTCAGGGTTTAGGGTTTAGGGGTTTTGGGTTTAGGGGTTTAGGGGTCAGGGTTTAGGGGTTTAGGGGTTTAGGGGTTTAGGGGTGTAGGGTTTAGGGGTTTAGGGGTTTAGGGTTGAGGGTTTAGTCTACCAAGACTCTTCCAAGACCTACCTTCTTCGCAGGGCCCCTCTCAAGTCCATATTAGGGCTTATGAGAGCCTACAAACAGGTAGGTCAAGGTAGTTCAGAGTTAACCCAATGCCCTAAGACCTAAACCCTAAGTGGGAAGGACTACCCTAAACCCTAAACCCTAAACCCTAAGGACTAGGACACGACGGAAGATCTGACTACGATCCCCCTGCTGCGACCCCCAAGAGAAGGCAGCCTTATGCCTTACCTAAGCTACCTAAAGAGTATAGACTTAAGCTTCAATTCAAAAGGGTGTATCTGTATATACATACTTTAAGGCCTAAGTATATGGGTACAACTAACCATAGAAGATGTAACCCAGTAACCCAATATTAAGGAAATTGGAGCCCCAGGGCAAGGTATGATGAAGCCTTCCAAAATCACCACCAACAACGATAAACAAAAACAACATCGGGCTTAAGACCTAGGGCATAATAAATCCTCTAACTGACCCAACCCTCAAGAAAAAAACGCGCGAAACAGGCTGCTCAACCCTAAACCCCAAGCCCTATCCTATACCCTGCACCCTGAACCCTAAACCCTAAAGCCCTAAATCCCTAAAGCCTAACCCTAAAGCCCTAAAAACCCTAAAGCCCTAAAGCCTACACCCTGAACGCGCCTGCCTGGATCTCTGCGGCTCTGGCCAGCAGTTGGCGCATCCTCTGGGATCACAGCTGGGATCCAACCCCAATGTAGGGGCCTTAGTAATTAGAATAGGGTTTGGGGTATATTCTACTGTAATTACAATAAGGAACCCCCCAAAACTCTGTTCTAATTATTAAGGCCCCTACATTAGACCCAAAGAGTCCCAAGTACCCTTTCAGGCCGTTCCGGGTCCCTTTAAGGGTGTAGGGTCTAGGGTCCTTTCAAAAGTTCTCAACTACCTATGTGGTAAAATGCAGGGTTAAAGAAATAGGACTTACTAGTATGGTTTGAAGAAGTATCCCCCATAACGGTTCCTAGGGCCCTTTGGGAGAGGCCCAGCTACCGGCCTCTGCGCTATGGGTATAAGGAAGTTATGTTTAGGGCTTTAAGAAAGCGTACAGTATCCCACCATTGAGGTAACAGGGCTTCTACAGCCAGGCCAAGCGGAATTTCGAGTGTAGGATGGTTTAGTTAGGCTACCTGCCGCTGGGTTGTATACGGTTCCTGTACACGGGATCTGTAGCGCATGGCTCATAAATAGTGTCGGTTGTATGGCTGTTCCCCTGAACGCCTTCTCTGAATTTAGGTAAGCTGCTTGGATTGGGCCCCCCAGAAGCTTCGTCTACAAGTGCAAACTTTCTAAGGAAGACCAGATGTATCCGGCCAACAAGTCTAATGAATTTAAAGTTCCCCGATTGACGCCTCTATGAACCCTGGCACTCCAAGTATACAATTAGTACCTACTTCGGGGTCTAAAGTCTATAAATAGAGCCTTGGGAGCCCCAGCATGGATAAGGTTGAGGTTTCCGGTTTGGAGGTTTGGGGATTCGCGAGGTGGTTTTGCCTTCAGAGTAGTCGTCCACCGTTTAGGGTTTTTGAGGGCTTTGCGTGTAGGGTTTAGGGTTTTGGGTTTAAGGTTCCATCAGCTGAGTCAGCCGCTGCATGCTAGGATTGGCGACTGCGCAGAAGAACAAGTGACCCCTAAACCCTGAACCGCTTGCAAAACTCAATCCTTACACCCTAAACGCTCAAACCCTTAATATAAACCTGAAACGTAAAGGCCACGAACACCATCTTCTCATCTGGCTTTGGCACTTGCGAGTAGCTTGATACGCGGGGTCGCAATGGCCTTCATGAGACGTTGTCCTACTCATATCAATGATGGCACCTCGAGCCTGGCACTCGTTCTACAAGTTAGTGTGGACCCTTCAACAAGAACGCTAATCAAGGATAACCACGCAGTGAAGGTCCTAAGGTCGTAGCCACGCCGCTCACCGGATTCCCGCGCCCGCTATGTAGGTTCCAAAGAGAACAACCGGTTTGGGGATACCCTAAACCCCCCAAACCCAAGGCCTTTAAACCCTAAACCCCTAAATCCAAAGCCCCTAAATTTGTAAACGAAAGCCTCTTAACCTCTTAAGCCCAATAATTCAATACAGAAAGACATAAAGTACCCCTTTATTGGTCTACCTAGTGAAGCTTTTCTGGATAAGCTTGTTGTCAACCCCCCCGCAGGCCCCAGAAATGAAACGGCTGAGAGAAGGGCTGCCCCTCATCGAGGTAGACGGTGGGAAAGACCCATCCTCTCTTGGCTTTACATAGGTGTTGAAGGATTTAGGGTTTAGGGGTTTAGGGTTTAGTGTTTAGGGAGGCCTAGGGTTGACAGCAGAGGGCTGTGCACACTACCCATGAAAGACCCCAAGTCTCCGAAACCCGGAAGGGCAACTTACACCCTAAGTGCTCTAAGTCCCACAACCCCAACCCCTGAGGAACCCTAACATAGCGGCCTTAAGACTTAGAATGGGGTTTGGGGGCCCATTATACTATAGTTATAATAAATAGGGAACCCCCGAAATAGCATCGGTAATTATTTCGGCCCATACATTAGATGCTCGCAAGCCTACAAAGCCTACAAAGCCCAGCGACCCTGCCGCAGTCAGCCCCCTAATCCAAACACCCAAGCCTCTAAACCTCACCTTCTAGGGGATTTGGCAAACTGAAATAGGCGTTTATGGTACGGTATACCATCTTTGGTTGGTTAGAGATTGCCAAGGAACAGTCTTATTGCCACAGTTTAGGGTTTAGGGTAAAAGGAACTAAGGCGGCGGCCCATCATCTGGAATTCTGCCTCGGTGTACTCGCACATCGCCTCCCAAAAGTTCACCGTGCGCGTGGCTACTGTTGCTGTGTATTGGTTGTTGTTGGCTTGCTTCTGTTGGCTTCCTGTTTTTATAGAGCTTGTAGGGCATTGTAGGGTTCGGCTGCTATGCACTTGAAGACAGACGTACTCTACATGGTACATGGCTGATCATCATTTAAGGACTACTCCTGAACTTAGGATACTGGGTTCGCCGGGGATGTATGTGTCTGTACGTGCATATATGTATATATATATATATGTATATGTATATATATATACATACATACGCACGCAAGCACGCACACACACACAAACACTCATGTATGTATACACACATAGGCGTGTATGTATGTGTATATATGTATGGTCATAAACATCTCTATCTCTCTCTCTCTATATATATATATGTATGTAGACAGGTAAGCGTGTACATACATAGATATGAATGTACATATATATATATAGAGAGAGAGAGAGGAAGATAAAGAGAGACAGAGAGAAGCCTGTTTAGGTTGAGGGTCATGTTTGAAGGGTTTGGGGCCCTACATAGAGCTTCAGGGCTTGCGGGCTAGGATCTACCGTTGCGGGCCACCCAAGAAGCTTTCGGAGCACGTGGGGATGGTGGTGGTTTTGCACGCGCAACAATCGAAGCGACCAGGCCCCCAAGATCGAAAACGTGGAATATTTCAGCTTGCATTTCTGGCTTCTCATCATCGTAAGGCACTTTGCAGAATGCAGCCTCGTTATTCCAGGGCCGTTCAGCGAACTGCGAGGCTGCCCATGCCGGGCAGTGTGAACACGTTCAAAGGCGGTTGACGCTGCCCGAGTGGGAATACGAGCGAGGGAGCTTGAGGAACTTTTCTGGCATATATTTTAGATCTCCCTTGATGGCGCCAAGAGTCTAAAGTACCTGGCTCCGTTGATAACGATACATCGAGAAAGCACCACATAGATCAGTTGCCGTTTGTAAAACACACAAGCTGGCTGTCATTCGGGCTGGCCTAATCCCGAAACCATCTGCAAGGTAAGCCCAAACCCCAAAACCTGACCCCCCAATAGCCCATCGACCCCTTATGGATCACCTTCACCACGGAATGTGCAATTGCGGCACGGAGCGTGAGGGACAAGATCTCTATGGTTTTGATGTGTATGAGTACGCGTTGGTCTAGATATGGGCTTCGAGGCTTATAAGGCTTTTACATATATGCATTTAAATATAAATATAAAATACAAATATTATATAAATATAGATATAATTTAAATATAAATATATACACATACATACATACATACATCTATATATATATATGTATATGCTCATATCCTTACTATGTGTACACATACATACAAACACTTATGTCTCTTTGTGTTGGGTGCTTTGGCTTCAATGTTGAAGGTTTCAGCCCTGAACCCCAAAGCCTTGTCATGTAGGGCTGAGGTTCAGAGCCCTCAAATGGCCCCAAAACCCTAAACCCTCAATCTAAACCCTAAAGCTCTACCTCCATGACCATGGCTGCAAAGTCTTTCATGAAGCGCAGGTTGAAGCCTCAGGCGCCAGAGACTCCAAATCCTTTGATTGCGGGGTGGAGTAGATGTTTATATGCGGGTTGATAACAAGAACCTACAAAAAGAAAACGTACGTTGTGGTCGCTTGCGGTATGGCTTCTTGATTAGAGGATTTTGGAGCCCGAAGGGGGGGAGGGGATCGTCGGCCTGGAGGTTGATAAGGGGTCCCCAAAAGGATGTAAGCAGAAACATGCCACGAGGACATCCCGGGCTTGCTGGGCTCCGGCTATAGAAGGGGAATTAACTGAGATCTTTCAGTTGATAGAATCGAGTTTGGGGCTTTGGGATGTTTTACGGGCCGGGTTGCGGGCGCGGGGGGCTGCTGGGGACTTAGTAAGTCGGTTATAAGTAGGGTGATAGTTAGGGGTATCTCCATTTAGGGTACTTATAACTCTACTTATAATTAACCTACTTACTAAGTTTTCTGGGTCTCCAAGTAGGGCTCAGAGGGGCTGCGGCGTTGGTCTGAGAGTTTTCCCAGATGCTTAGAGGTAAAGGGCTGTAGAATCTCTCCGGCCTGAGACTTTATCGTAACCCTCCAGGTACCTACTATAGAGGGTACTAGGGGCCCTAGGGCCCTATATAGTAGGTACCTGGAGGGTCAGGGTTAGGGTTTCGGGGTTTTAAGGTTAGGGTGTAGATAGGCCTTGCGCTTCGGGGAAGCGATGACTACTTAATGATATAATGAGCCTCCAAAGGCTTACCCTAACCCTCCCGGTACCCACTATAAAGGGCCCTAGGGGCTCTAGTACCCTCTACAGTGGGTACCTGGAGGGTTTGGCTTAGTGTTCTTTTTAGGGGGGTCTTCTTACAAAGTACAGTCAGAAATGCCTCAGCCCCTCTGCTATGCCATGCCAGTCCCCACATCCCCAGCACGGGGAACGAGGACTCAGAACATCTCCTATTGAAGGGGATTTGTAGGAACAAGACTTGAACAAAACCCTAAACCCCAAACCCTGAACCCTAAACCCTAAAAACCTAACCCTGAAACCCGAAGCCCTAAAAGCCTAAAAGCCCTAAACCCTAAACCCTAAAACCCAAAACCCTAAACCCAAAAGCCTAAACCCTACAAGCCCTAAACTCTAAACCGCAGCTCTGCTCTCTTGTGAATGAAACCCAAACCCTACTTGGAGGCCCAGGGGACTTAGTAAGTCGGTTAGAAGTAGGCTCATAATTGGGGTAGCTCCATTTAGGGCACTTATTATAGGTCTGCTTAGAAACTACTTACTTTTCAGGGTGCCTTTAAACGCTACTCAGAAAACTACTTCCTATTCAGGGTACCTATAATTCTACTTATAAACTACTTAAAAAGTCCCCTGGGCCTCCAGTAGACCCTCGAGCTCTTGACCCGAATGCATCGACCGGTTTTCTTGTTAGTATTTTTTTCGAAGCTGCCCAAACCTTAACACAGTTCAGGGTTTCAGAGTTTCGGGTTTTGGGGTTTAAGGTTTTACGGCTTTAGGGTTTTAGGGTTCAGAGGTTTACATCCAGTTAGACCCTAAACCCCAAACCCTAATGGTTCGGAAAAGGTGCTTGAGTTCAGCACAGTACCGAAGCCGAAACTGAGAAATTCAGGTATGACTTTTCGGAGCTTGGACACTTCGTGTCTTTCACCTCTTATGTTGGTATAGTAGAGTGTAGTACAGTACAGTAAGTATAGTCCGTATCATAGAGCTGGCACGGTATGGTATGGTATGGTACGGCATGGCATGGCATGGCATGGCAATGCACGGCGTGGTATAGCAAATCATCGTACATTATGGTATAGTATAGTACATATCGTATGGTAAGGTATAGCATAGTACAATATCAGTCTAGCAACCTATGCTATGGTGTAGTAGGCTATTGTATATTACACGATAGCACAGAATGGTATAGAATAGTTTGGAACAATTTTGAATGGAATAGAACAGTAGAGAACCTTATCGAAGAGAATAGAATAGAATAGAATACAGCATTATAGAAGCGTGCAGTATAGAATAGTACAGTGCCGTGAAGAATAGCATAGAATAGTACGTTAAAGTCTTTTTTCCGAGTCGCAACGTACCGTACAGTATAGACTAATCTAGTCTAGTCTGGTCTAGCCTAACTTAAACCCTGGCAGACGGATTCAGCCAAGATACCTCTAGCCTGTGGTGTTGCGCCCTCACGGGCATTGACCCCTGCACCACCTCTGCAACGCAAGGCAGGAGACGGACGGGAGGACGGTGGGTTTGGGGCTTGCTGGGCCGAGGGCTCACCGCAACCATCTATAATTATGGATACTTTCCACGGCATACTTGCCCGGGTTGAGGGTTGAGGTTTAGAGTTTAGGTCCGAATTTGGGTGAAGGTTTAGCTTTCCCTGAAATATGAAAAATCAGGCTGCTCACACAACTATGGGCAAGCTCGCCTTTCCTGACCAACGTCGTCTTATTGTTTTACGCCCTGGAGCCTGCAAGCCCTGAATAGCTGAAACCCAAAGTACCCCCGAAAACCTAGACGGTGAGCTCTTGACATTCGAGACGGCCCGAAACCCAAAACGCGAAAAGAATCCCCGAAACCCCCTAAACCCTAAACCCTAAAACCCCAAAGCCGAAGCGCTAAAGCCCAACATCGACAACCAGCAAACCTCCAAAGCCCAAAGCTTGGAGCCCCGAACTCTAACTCGGATGAGCTTCGTTCCTTGTTGTGGTTCCATGTATGTATGTATGTATGTATGTATGTATGTATATACATATATATATATTGCTTGTGTATATATATATATGGATATATTTATTGATTTGTTTATTTATTTATACAATGGTTTAGGGTTTAGGGCATATAGATATATACATACATAAATACATACATAATAGTTCCTGGACAGGTAGGTTGTGCACAAGGTAGGCTGGGCCACAGGCACGGTTTAAGGCTCGCTTCACGCCAACTAGCGCAATAGTTTCGGAAAGCTTTCTAAGACTGCAATGGAACTCAACTAAACCCTAAGCCCTAAACCCCGAAAGCCCTAAAACCCCAAAACCCTGA
>CAJNJA010036685.1:9490-28908 GCA_905231915.1 Symbiodinium necroappetens
GCCTAGCGTAGTTGCAGTTTTCATGCTGTTTGACGATGTCTTGAACTCGTTGGTTGGTTCACTTCTATTCCTGGGTTGGGGTCGGGGTCGTTGTTGAAGCGCTTGGTTCAGTTAGATTTCACGAATTTCGGACGATTTCGTGATGGATTGACTTCTAGTGCCGGGTTTCTGTGCCTTTGGACAGCATTGATTCTGATTCTTATTTGATTTCACCGTCGTGGTCGAGGAAATTAGGTGTTCAATCTGTGGCATGAGGGGTCGAGGTCCGGATTGTAGGCCAAGTGTGGCTGTCTTGCTACAGACTGAATTGCAATAATTTGAATCAGGGCTTCGGATGACTGGCTTCACTTCAGTTGCTCTCTTAGACCCTTCAGAGATTCGAATTCAGTTTATTTAATTCACATTCAGTATGTGCTGCCATTCCAGTGGCGTTTGAGAAGCTGTGACCTCGGCAGGTGCTCGAAGGGTCGGGTCGGGTTCGGTTTCCCGTTCAGGCTCACTGGCTCACTGACTGTTCGAGTGCAGTGGCATTGACACTGAGTGAAGCATGTCTGGATGCGCCGCACGGGTTCATTATGCTTAGATGGTCACCGCTTGCTTTTCCCAGGTCTGCTGCCGCCGTCGTGTTCGCGGTCGAAGTCGGGAAGGTGCCATGATGCCACTCTGCAGTTTCTGTGTGAGGGTCACAAGTGACATGAGGCTGCTAGCACCTGCATCGATGTGCATCTTGAGCCGAGCTTTCCTTGACTCAGATTCCCGCGAAACAATGCTCAAGTTGTCGATGTCACGGCATGTCATGCATGACTCACAGTAACTTGACACGTCAGATGATTTAGCTTCAGATCCTAGGTTTTAATACCGAGTCCTGATTGTAGATTGGTGGTATCATCAAGCTAAGTCCACCATAGGAGCCATTCCAGTCTGATGAGGTATAGCAGCTTCTTGATTTGGGGAAATACTTAGCCGGGGGCCTTGACTCTGATCATCGACTTAGTCCTGCATTTAGACTATAGTTTTGGTAGCAATTTCACATGTCAGATTCTGTGGGGAAACTAGACTTAGACTTAATCGGGCTGGTTCCGGCTTTACCATTTCAGGTCAGTTCGGGGGGCTCCAGTGCACTCTCAGCTTATGTATTTCTGGGTGGCCTTAGTGCACTCTCAGCTTAGACTCTGCGGGGGGCTTTATTGCACTCTCAACTTACGCTCTGCGGGTGGCTTTAAAGCACTCTCAGCTTAGACTCTGCTTTAGTGCCGAAGGCTGTCTAATTATCGGACGAGGGCCTAAGTCTAAGACTTCTGCGGTCCCAATCGTGGTCGCAGTCGCTGTTGTGCGTCGCCGCCATGCCTGGGCCTGATCAGGCTAAGTCGATGTTGGTGCCAATGCTCGGAGTCGTAGTCGCGTGGGGTGCCGAAAGGTGGTACCAGGTTGGTAGTCGCAGTCGCAAGGGCAAGGATTCAAGGTTGTACCATCAATTCCTTTTGCTTGGAGTTCTCCTTCTATCCTAAGACCTAAATCCATTGACACTTAACTCCTCGAGCCCTGGCCAATCCCAGGATTGCATGGCGGGTCAGCTCAAGATGTTTTACAAGGACTTCGTACACACGATGTACGATGTCCGTCAACAGTGGTCGCACGACCCTGCCCGCGACATCTGCGGGGTCGAATCGTCGGAGTCGGATGACGAGTATGCGCAGGATGTCCCGCCGAGACCGGTGTCGAAGTCGAGGTCGAGCCACGTGACTTGAGTAGCTGCTGTTCGTTGTCATGCACATTTTCTGTCAGAAAATGTTAATTTTAATTATTGATAAATTTTGTGGGTTGGGTTTAAGGCACCGACGACGACCCGGTTCGGGACATGGACTTCTTCCTGTGCATGATGGAGGAAGGGTTCAAGGCCATCGTCGTCGTGGTCGTGCTGGCGATGAGTCTTATGGCCCACGGGCACCAGGCGAAGCACTGCCTTTCGTTGGTGTGAAGCTCGGCTGCAAGTACACGTTTTGTTGGTTGTCATTGTTGGTTGACTTGGATGGTCGTTGAGTAACTCGCTTCAGGCCGAGCAGGCAGGCATCGCTCGGCCACCTGTGCAGTCGCAGTCGCGTACCTCTTCGGCATGGAGCTGTGGTTGCCGTCGCACTGGGGGTGGGATGCGCCGGCGATGTCGTGGTCGGAGTTGCAGAAGCTTAGATTGCCAATATTTAATAGAATTAAGTTTCAGCTTTTTATTTTGGCAGCGTGTTCTAAAATTTAATTTGAACTTTATTAACTTTACTACCGGCTTTTGAAGAAGTAAGGTCGAACTTGAAAATTCCGACGATCAGGGAGAAACTGGAGCAAATCCGGAACGCGGCCATCACTGCATCGGCGAACACGCTGACTATGTTGGAACCGAACCTTGGTCTGCATTTTTTCTCTTTCTGAAGTCTTAAGTTCCTTGCACAGGTACACAGTATCTAAAACGAGAGCCCTTTTTCATCATGGGTTACTGGGCATCCTAGGAACTACTCCTGGGTGAAGAAGGCGAAGATGCCGAAGTCGGCGGCGGGGTCGGGGTCGGGGTCGGGGGATGTGAAGACAGAGCCTGGCCAGGGTTCTCAGAAAATGGAGGAGGAGTACGCGGGCTGGGGGGAGGACGAGTCGAAGTCGAAGTCGGCGTGGGTCCGGCCGAAGCATCAGTTTAGGGAGGGCACAGTGGCTTGGACTGCAAATTAAGCCCAGGGTTCTCATGCACCGAATGCCATTCATGGACTGATGGCTGCTGTTTTGTCAGTTACTGCCTCGAGGTGGGGTTTCGCTTGTGGAAGGAGTCGCCGGACCTGGCGGACTTGCTGGCGGATATGGAAGTCGACGAGCAGGCGTGGAAGGTGTCTTGGCGAAACTTTAGATAGGAGGAAAACACACACACACACACTGTGTCACTTAATTACTCTTTCACTCACTCACACCGGACACCCACACTCATTCACACCCGCACACACTGACACACACACACACAATATAAATATAAACCGAAAACTGAGTCGATGTTGGCGTTGACGCTGGCGAATCGTGGCATGGCTCACGAATTCCTTCACCACTGCATCCAGTGCTTCTCGGTGTTGATTTATTTGGGATTAGGGTTATAATATTGATACCAGTAAACCCAAAAAGTTGGAAACCGGATAAAGGACGATTAGTGTTAGGGTTCCCGATACAGCATTACTCTTGAGGATTTGGGCTAAAACCCTCAACTGGCCCTAAACCCGAAGCCTTGAACTCCAAAGCCCAAAAAGCTGAACCTTAAGCCCCGAAGCCCTTAAGCCCGCACCTCGAGCTTCTAAGCCTTCAAACCCTGTAGGGTTTAGGGTTTAGGGGTTAGGGGTTTAGGGTTTAGACTGTAGGGTTCAGGGTTTTACTCTATTACTGTTCGCGTGCATCTAAGTCCACCCGGGCGCAGACGGCCATTACGGGTACCTGGAACCGTCGAAGGCGGTGCAGCGCCACTGCAACGAGCGCATGAAGGCCATCCGCTCCAGCATCCTGGCTGATTTTAAATTTAAGAGGAGGGGTCAAACTTCTTGAGAGGGTCTATATCCCGAAGAGCACCCCTAATCCTAACGCCTACAACGAACAATACCGGCAACTAACATTACGAATTTGTCAACTTGCAAGTCAAGTCGCAACAAGCAATTTGAATCATAGCCATTCTTGTTACCAGCTGGTTAGTACTATGCCAGAGCAGAGGCATTTCTTAGCTTCAATTTATAACTATTAATAAACGAAACTTACAAAGCTCAAATCTAAAATCTCACAGTTTCTGAGGCTACATCCCGGAGGCGTCGCAGGGTTCCGGGTACCCGTACCATGGGAAGCGGTACGGGGATGGTGGTGGCAGTGGCAGTGGCAGTGGCGGTGCAGGCTCATCAACTGGTGCCTATGGTCATGGTAGTGGAGCTCGAATCTTGGCAGCAGCTTCCACTGACAGAGGCTTCATTGACATTCATGCTATTTATGTTTGACTTTGCACTATCTTTCACATGGCGTCTGGACTCAGGTGGTCGCAGCAAGAGCAAGCCGCACTACCGCTGATGTCGTGGTCGATGCCTGTCGGAGTCGTAGTCGGTGCTGGATGTGAGCTGCACGCAGAAGCTTTTAAAAGCCTAGCAGCTCCTAGCATTAATATTCAGAGTTACTTACCGAGTAGCTGGTCACAGCAAGCGCTGAAACAAACATGGTAGTACAGTACTGTAGTCAAGCTTCGATTTTTGCAGCTTGCAGCCAAAGCACGCTAATTGGGCCATTTTGGTCCGCGGCTCTTCCGGAGGTCTTCCGGCCTTGGCAAAAAAAGTGCGTTGTAGCATTGGGTTTCCGTCACTGCAGACCGGTTGTCATTCAGACTTCTTCATCGCTTCTACCAATCTTGCAGGTGCTGCTGCTGCCTCGCAGTCGCGGTCGCCGTCGCCGTGGCAAACCAGTTTCAGGCTGGGCCCCATTCCAGGCTAGAGTCTGGACTCCTTGGACGTTTGTCCTCGCTTCTCACTGTTCCGCGTGCTCCTGTGACAGGTCCAGCCGCTGGCAAGTGCTTCACTTCGGGGTTTGCTTTGTCGGGCACTCGGTGCTGTTAGCCTCCGCTCGCTGGTTGAATCTTGAAGTTGTGACGTTGCTTGCCCTTGTCTGCGCTTTGCCCGGGCTTGTCAGGTCACATGAGTGACATGAAGCATGACTTCCTTTAAACATATTCGTTAGTCTAGGGCTATAGTGCAAGTTGAACTGAGATTGCTGGTAGTTGCTTGGTGATGGGCGATGCTGGTTACTGAAACATTCCAAAACAAATTACAATCTAACTCACGTCGCAGTGCTTTCAGACCGGATCTCCTACTACTACTACTACTACTACTACTGCTACCGTGCCCCACTCAACAAAAGACGTTCAGTGACCAAGACGCCTTTAAGAGGCGTCCTGGTCATTGGCCGTCTTTAAGACGTGGTCCTCCAGCCACTGCTGCTACTACTACTACTACTACTACTACGTATGTATGTTTTTATGTATGTGTGTATGTATGTATGTATGTATGTATGTATGTATGTATGTATGTATGTATGTAAATATGTATGCCTACATCATATGGACCTAAACATGCGACCAGTACCAACCCTATATATATATGTAATACATACATACCTACCTACACCCACCCACCCCACCCTTGTAAAGCCCTGACCCTACTTCAGTATTCGGCAGGGTTCCGGGTAGTCAGTCTTGGGAGTGCTTTGCGGCTGAGGCTGCTTCAGGCCTGGGGCTCTAAAGGGTTTCGTGTGGCTCAGTACCAGGATCGAGGTTTCAGCCCCAAAACTATAACCTTGGAATGATTTAGGAGCTCACCCAAACCATGCAGAAACCGAGGCTACGTCTACATGGCCAGCTGTGCATGTTCGGGCTCCTGGGAACACATCCTGGGTCGGGCTCTGCAGTTTCAACCTGTAAAGAAATACCCGACCTGTCCCAGCCAATATCTCTGCTGTGGTTCTGGTTTCACTAGGTGCTTCAGGGCTTCAAGGAAGAACAATGATAGGGCTTGGGGTGCTTCAGTTTCATTGGCAGGATTTAAGTGCAGTTCTGAGCCGGGGATGATCGAGCCGCCTTAAACTCACAGTTGTTTTGCTAGCTCCAGTTGTGGCTCGTAGTGCAGGTAGTTACCGGGGCGAGTACACTAAAGAGTTCGGTTTGTTGTGGGCTTGGGCCTCAACTAGTCACTTTGTTTAGGTTTCATGCAATTGCAGAATCACAGGGACGGCCCTTTGTGTCCAAGCTGCTCGTGTGGCTCGTAGGAGTTGCTGCATTCGGGGGTGTCTCCAAATCATAGATGAAGAGGGCTGCTCGAGCACCCACGTTCCCGATTTAGCCAAGATCAAATATATGGCCAAGCACATCCTTTACAGAGAGATTGAATCACTGCAACAACACGGAACAGAGACCCCGAACACAGGCTCGAAGACGTCACCGTGACCCCTGATGTATCAGTCCTGCTGCAAAGAAGATTCGCATCCGCCACACACTTCCGGCTACAGTCGCCCAGGGGTCGGAAGTATTCGCGCTTTGTTGAATGTCGTGAAACCGTAACCCAGGTCCCACATTCCATCCCGAAGCTGACAACGAAGTTCCCGTCCTTCGCCTTTAAGATGCTGATGAGCAACAACCTGAGCTGGGAAAGTGCATGACAGCTGTTGTTGTTGCTGCTGTTATTGTTGCTGTTGCTGTTGCTGTTGCTGTTGCTGTTGCTTGTTGCTGCTGCTGCTGTTGTTGTTGTTGATGATGATGCTGTTGTTGTGGCTGCCTGCTGCTGTTCTCACTGTTGCTGTTGCTGTTGCTGTTGTTATTACTGTTGTTGTTGGTGGTGGCGGTGGTGGCGGCGGCGGTGGTGGTGGTGGTGGTGGCGGTGGTGGTGGTGTTGTTGACATCGTTGTTGTGTTGTTGTGTTGTTGTTGTTGTGGTTGTGGTTGTGGTTGTTGTTGTTGTTGTTGTAGATGTTGGTGCTGTGGCTGTTGCCTTTGGTGTTGGCATTGGTGTCGTTGTTGATGCTGGTGACGGCGATGGTGCTGGCGGCGGCGGTGGTGTTTTTGTTTTTAAAGGGGTTTTCGTGCGGCTTTGATTGAGGTGTTTCAGTTTATATGGGGCCATAGAGCAATATAACTCTTAATTGTGGTTTGTCTTTTTGTGGGTATCGAGTCTTATCTATAACTAAATACATATATTTATATATGTATATGTATATGCTGTAACTCATCATTATACGGGCTCAGGGAACATGCAGAATGTTTGGGCGTTTGTTTGTTGCTATCGCTGCTTTAGGCCTATAAGCCTAGTCCTCCATCAACCCAAGAAAAGTTGACCACAAGACCCAACACGGAACAGCCCAGAAGCGCCATTCCCGCAGGAGTGCATAGATCCATCGGGTTACGCATGGATCGATCATATCCCGGCTCACTTGCAATAGCATCCCAAAACCTTATTTCCAAGGCTGCCACACAAAGGCCAGACATCGACAGGCACCTCGATAAAGAAGCTACACCAGCGAACACTTCCAGAGCATCGTAGACCTGGCCGAAAGGATAGGCATTCGTTTGAGCAGCTGTGGCGTTGCTCGACTTTATAAATCGTAGCTAACTGACCAAATAGGGTAAACCCTGCCTTCGCCAAGTCAATCTTGGCATTGAAGACGAGGAGCACTATGGCACACAGAAGAACCTTAAGGAGAACAGCACAAGCGTCTGTGTAGATAACAGGGGTCCTATCGAGATCTCGCCTAGGCACCCCTGGAGCATCGACTTCCAAAAGACGGCAGAGGAGGCTTTCCAGCTCATGTGGTAGCATGTCACAGATTGGGACCCATGCATACAGAGTAGTATGCACACAACACTTTGAGCACGATGCTTCAGCATGGCAACACATTTGATCGAACATCAGTGCGTCAAGCTCGGCACTGACTCGAACCCCGGCAGGTGCTGCATGCTGCGGCAGCGGGGCGAGCCTGCAGCGGGCCGCTCATCCAATCGATGCCGGAGCCGCCACGAATCACTCATCCAGCAGTTGGGAAAAGGACCTGGCCAAGACATCGGTTGGTTGGTGCAAGCACGGGCTACCAGGCTACCATGTGAGGTTATGCTTGCAGCACAGACAGTTGCACCTGTAGAGTCTTCAGAGAGCACTCACCCACTCCATCTTTTCACCACAGAGATGAGGTCAGAAAGCTCGCGTGTGAAGCAGATCCCCACTGCATCTAGAATCTCCCTCGGAGATAAGGCACAGGTTCTATAGACGATGCTGCCACGATGATCTGTCAACCCAGTATCAGTTTCCCCACCAGAACTACTTGGAATTATTCGATCATGTCTATAATATTCGCTTACTTACATGTGAACTTACATGTTTCTTTCTCTGTCCACTAAACCCAATCAACGAAACCTGCATGTTTTTTTACGTGTGCACGAAGACATGCACATGTATCTGTGTAACCTAACAACGGCATAAATCCAGATTGAAAAGACATGGTTTTACATGCTCTACATATGCAAATAAGTGTTAAACTTGTGTATTGTGGCACAAGCTTGATATGTTAGCATGAGTCTACATGTAGCGTGACATAGAAGCTACACTACGTACTCATAGCACCTGGCATCTTCAAGCACGGCAGCAGCCACCCCTACCCGTGCCCACCGAAGGCTTTGCCCAGCAAAACATCACCCAGGTGATGCACACAAGATCGGACATGTAGCTGATAGCAGCCACTGAAATCAGTAAGCAGCCCCGAAGAAGGCTGCACCAAAGGCACACAGCATGCCAGGGCGGATCCGGATAAGGACGGTTTTGTAAATGGCCTGCAACCCAACTATAGTGTGACCTGACACATCGAAGATTGCTCACTCCTCGCTCTCTGCGCATGCCACGGCATTCCACCGGGCACCGTGGAAATTCGTGCGACGGCAAGTCCCGCAGCCAAGCACACCCCAGCGGCAGCTGGAGCATCCCAGCAAAAGGGTGCCACACTCGGTGTAGCCAGTTCGGCTGCGATCCGGCTTCAACTTGAGAGCAACACCACTATCGACAGGCCCTTGCGGCGAACTCTTTGCTTTCGCTTTGCCCTTGGCCCTTGCTTTCGCTTTGGCCTTTGGCGATGCCTCTGCCTTCTCTTCGGATGGCAGCGCCTTGGCCGTCGCCTTGGCTTTACCCTTAGGCGTCGCCTTCGCCGTCGCTCTTGCCTTTGCCTTCGCCTTTGCCTTTGGCACAGGCGAGGCAGGCTCAGCATCGCAGGTGCCACGTTTGCGCTTCGAGGCCCCCGTCCCTGCATCACCAGAGCCTTCATCGGCGCACCCCTTGCCCTTCTTGGTCTTGCTCACCTTGCCAGCCTTCTTGCCGCCTCTGTTGCGACGGAGCTTCTCTCGAAGACCGGCCCGAAGTGCAAGCTGATCATCCAAAGAAACCGGCTGGACCAATGCATGCTTGGGGTCCGGGGACTGTGGCTCCTGCATGGAAATCAGACCACGAACAACTAAAGCAGAGCAACACGGAGTAAGCTTATCCAGTCTGTAACAGTGATAACCCAGTCCGGTTTGATCTTCTCCGGACTCGAATCCACCTCGATGGCCTCACTCACGGGAGGCCCAACCTTCTCTCCATCAAGCCCCGGTGCATCTTCTCGCACGAGTGCCTCACTCACGGGAGGCCCACCCTTCTCTCCATGAAGCCCCGCTGCATCATCTTGCACGAGTGTGTCAGCCTGGCAGAATCCACAAACCCAATATTTGTCTCACTGTTTCAGAACAGAATATTGAACACGTAGGAACATAGACCACTATAGCAAACAAACAAGATGTCCCAAGTCCCAGCCCAGCCCAAACCATTGCACCTACAAGCACCTCCGAAACGGGGAACCATGGAGGGTCTCTCCCATAAACCACCCACTTTCCTATTCAATTGTTCGTTTGGTCTACATAGCACCAAATTTGGATAGTTTTTGTTGGTTTACTCACATGGCAAGTTCTCTTGCTGTCCTTATAGTTATGTATGGGTACACGTTTTTGCTGCAAACATGAAAGAATGTATGTGTGCACATCCATACACATGTTGAGTCATGATATGTGTATGTGTACAATCATTATCTAGCACATCTAATGTCATCTATTCTTCTAGCCATGCATGCACTTCATCTCTATACGATCTTCACATCTCCACCTATACCACTGATAAGCCCCAACATTGGCCTGGTCGGGATTCAGCTGCCATGCTGGATCATCCGCGAAGAGCTGCTTCTTGCAGGTAGGTGGTGTCTCACCGGTTCCTGTTATCTGCTATTGGGGACATATATACATATGCATCTGTCGATCGCTTAGCTATTGAAGCCTCATAGAAAGATTTGATAGTTGTTGTGTTGGTTTCGAAACTCGGGCCTCGGACAGTTGAAGCACGGGTTGGGGACCCCATCATGAGGAGCAGGGCATCGTGGTGGGCGGTATCCGGATGCTTAGGCTCGCCGCACTCATACAAACTGATTTCCTGCAGAAGCTTCTGCAGCTCCTCTTCCTGGCCCCCTGTCAATGCACCCCCGTAGGACTCAGCAGGGGATCCAAGGTTTTCCTTGGAGCCGCCAAGAACAGCCGTGGTCGCCAAAGACTGCAAAGTAGACTTCGACCTGTACCGCCACCTCGGGGCCTGGGTATCTTCCTGAGAATCAAGCTCAACATCCGCCAAAGCAGCTGCCACACCACGGCCATCGTCCATATCCTTTGCAGTCTCCGAAGACTTATTTGAACCCTTGCTTGCTGAACTGACATCCTCCTCGCAACCCTCGGAAAGGGGATCATCATCGACCTCCTCCTCTTCCTCGCCCTCGCCGCCCGCATCGGCGCTAGCGTCTTCCTCATCCCGCAACGTCTTGATGATCTCAAAGAGTTCCCGAACACCCTGTGCCTCAGAAAGATATATAATTAAAACCTACACTATACACTTTGTTTGGGGACACGTACAAGCTATGATACTTTAAACCACTATGTAATTCTTTGAAGAGAATCCCGAGGTGTTTGCTGTCTCTTTCGGGAATCATTTTCCCTTCGCAAGGCAAAGGAATAGAGTCGTCGCAAATCCCATGCATCAAGGTAAAACTGCTTGTCGCCGAGCTTGGGATTGGGCTCGCATCCGACATTGTCGTAAAGTTTCTTCACCTCGTCTGGCTACCCATCACCAAACAAATGGCAAAAGACTTAGTGTACGACGTGTCGATTATCTGACTGGGCAAGTGGCTGCTGCCTCCAACTTCTGGATGGGAACTTTCTTACCACTTGTCACCCTGAAGTAGGAAAACATGACCTTGAGAGCGGATACATTCATCTCCATCGCCTTCGTACTTATCGGGTTCTCCTTCTTCTTATCCTCATCTTCTTCGTCTGCCATGACCCGTCGTGGTGGGAAATCCACTAAGTAACCCTTCACCTTGAACCGCTTTTTGATGAGCTTTTCCTTTTCGAAAACGTCGGCCAACAGCTGCACAGCCATTGCTACACTCGAGCTATCAGCACACATCCTTGAAGTGCAAAATGCTTTGCGAATCACTTAATGTATCTTATAAGCATCCGACACCACTTTAAGCGAGCAGGGAAGGACCTTGATGTGCGAAGCCATAGATCCACCCATCGCAGGTCCTGCATTTAATGCCGGCGCAACCAGGAGTTTCAGAAACCTATATAGGTCCAAAGTCCAAAGTGTATGATTGGTCAAGCAGACAGATGTCACAAATGCAAGTACACTGGCCCCTATGTGGACGGTCCTCTAAGGTACTGCTGCAGCCGGCGACATGTCGCCATTGCCACCGTGGAAGAAAAGCATGCTTGCACACAGGTAGCCCCAGAACAATTCCTGTAATTAGCTTACACAACCACAAGTGCACAACCTTTATGAAACCACACCATCCTACCCACACCCAAACCTATATAAACACCCGAATTATCCTATCCACTTCCCTCGATAAGAAACCCCGCCTTCTCTAAATGGGCTGCAGTCAGCACGGCCCCTTGAATCGCAAGGGCTGATCTCGGAGCTTTTGCTTCATCTACCGGTGGTTCAAGTAGACAAGAATGAACTTTGCTGTATTTGCAGCAACTTCCAGAAGTGATGGAAATTATGGTGCACTAGGCCACGGTGATCAACATTGTCGTGCACTTTCAAAAGTTGATCTTGAAAAGGGGCAACCAAGGCGTTGCAGGTAGGGTTTAGGCTTTACAGTTTGCAGTTCACAGTTTGAACGGCTTGCTATACAAACGACTACTGGGACCCTGCAATCATTTTCTAAACATGCTTTGTCCTCTCTCCTTGCGCGAAAACACTGCTTTGCAGTCGCAAAATCGCAAGGCTTTTCTGGACATGAAACTGATAATCTGCTGCCGGCTACCGGCGTCTGTGCTTGTCACGGTTTTTCCTGTCGATGGACTTCTTCTTCTCTGCTGCACGCTTCTCTTGTGCTGACATCTCGACCGGCGACTGCACGCTCAAGACAGTTTTCTTTTCGCTGCCGGTCTTCTGGCTCTTCATGCTGTATCGACACGCCACTACCTCACGCATTGCTTGCACGCCTTCTGGAAACTTTGTGCAGTTCAAATCTGGCGCAAGTTTTACAGCAGCTTGAGGACTTCGCGGGTGAGTTATGATCTCCGATAAAATGCCATAGGTTTTGCCGAGCTGGTTTAGGATATCGCTTGGCACGCTCTGTTGCAACTTCCATTTGGCCTGCTGCGCTCTCTTGCGGGGATCGGGATCATCACCCTTTTTCACCTCGGCGGTCTTCTGCCAAAGGAGAACTTCCTGGGGTCTGCGACTTGCCTCCCTGCGCGTCTGGCCAGTCTGGCCTTGATCAACTTGTCCGGCATGGTCTGATTGAAACTTCCTGAAATCACTCCGCACACGAACGAACAACCCACCATTTGTGGTAGAAAAGGACCTTTCCCACTTCGTGAGCCCACCATCTCCTTCTCGTTGTAGGTATGGGTCGTCTAGGGCAACGACGACAATGTGAATCAAATGAAGACACCCCATTTGTTCCAGGACTCGAGCAACAAATAGCCGCCTGTTGTTGATAGAGAACAGTTTGTCATGGAACCTTGTGCACAGGATGCTTGGGAAGTCATCGAAAGCCTTACCGCCATTGATAATGTCACGAACTGCATCGTCAAGCAAGGTGCCAGACCGGAATTTGGAAGAGATGTGGTCGTGGGTGAAAAACACCTTAGAAGGTGCAAGATCCATCTCTTCTTGCCGGGGAAGCTGTGCCTGGACTTTGAGATAACCAGGGGGAGAAACGTCTAGCCTCTTATTTCGTAATGGTTCCATTAAGGAACGGGTCCAAAAAGCCTAAACCCTGAGCCCAAAGTATCAAAAAGCCGTATGGTACTCCAGAACCTAGGAGCTTCCTCCGCAGCATCTGCCTCCTCCTCCGGTCTCTCTTCGGGCTCCTCCTCTGAGACGCTCTCCACAGAAAGCCCCTCGACCTGCCAGGTGTCCTCTTCGCGTTCGGCCATCAGCTTTGGAAGGGAGAGGGCGGAATACTCAGACTTCGTAGACATGACTCTAAACCCTAAACACCTAAAGCCCTAAACCCTCAACAAGAATCCTGCGGGGTTTAGAGGACGAACAACATGCATGGTGTGCGAAGAGCTGCTGAGAAGAGTGCTCCGAGAACGGACATTGTGCAACACTGACTCTTCGATACTTGTAGCACGGCTGTGTCGAAGCTGATGGTGATAGTAGGGATCTCCCCTCCCAAAAGCGAAAACTACTGAACTCCAGATCCCAGCCTATCACTCACAATTGAAACGAGACTGAAACATGCTGAGGAAGATTGCGATGACGTTACTGCGGTTCTTACCCTTGTGCTCAATGTAGGGTCGGGTCTGGGTACCCTCTGAAGGTTTAGGGTTTAGGGTTCAGGGTACGTATTCCAACTCCACCCCTTGAAGGGTTCGATTCTACTGTACTCAAAGCTTCATGGGAGTTGGAAAAGAAAAGTTGTAGGCGATTCACGCCGGGGCATAAAACTCCAAACGAACCCAACGGACCCGACGACCCCATACCCTCAAAATGAAAACGCCTAGGGGTCCATGTACCCAAACAGTATATACTTTGGCCTTAATGTAGTCCCTACATATATAGGTACTTTGGGCCAATGTACTTACATACTACTTGGGTACATGGGACCCTTGGGGACACTGAAAACACCCCCAAAACCCTAAACCCTAAAGCCCTAAACCCCAACCCTAAGTCCCTAAACCCCTAAGTCCCGAAACCCTAAAGCCCTAAACACCAAGTCCACAAACCCTGCGTCCCTAAACCCCAAGTTCCCTGAACCCTAAGCCCTAAACCCTAAGTCCCCTAAATCCTAAATCTCCTAAACCCTAAACCCTAAAACCTTAAGCCCTAAACCCTAAACCTGCACCAAGCCGGCAGGTTCCGAGTCGATGGCACCGAGATGGGCGGCGAGGCTGCGCAAAATCTGGCCTCGGGTTGGGGCTTTGCGGCTTTTTGTTTTACGGTTTAGGGTTTGGGGTTTGGGGCTGAGTGTTTAGGATTTAGGGTTCAAGATTTTTTCTTTAGGGTTTAGGGTTTAGGGATTTTAACTCTTCAGGGTCTTAGGATTGGGGTGCTTTGGTGCTTTAGGGGTTTAGGATTTTAGGGCTTTGAAGTCTTTAATGCTTCAGGCCTTAAGGACTTGTAGGATCTTAATGCTTTCAGGCTTTCAGGTCTGAGGGCGTTGGGGCGTTCGGGCTTCAGGGCCTCGGGGTTTGGGTTTCGGGTTTAGAATATGTTGCCGCTTGGTTTTAGGGTTTAGGGTATAGCATAGTAATCCACTGTTGCGGTATGGGTCTTAGTGTAGCGGTGCAGGGCTGGTGCTCGGGGTTTGGAGTACAAGTGTCGGGTTTAGGAGCCGAGGTTCCCCTAAACCCTAAACCCTAAAACCTAATCCCTAATTCTGTCTCTGAACTACCAAAACATAACAGGAAACAACACAACAAGAGAACCGTGCCATTGCCAGTGAAACTCAGAATAATGAGACTACCACATTGCTTATTGGGAATTTCGGGTCCTGACTACTATCACAGTAGTACAAGTCGGCATTACGACAACACCTGCTGTTGGCATGGTGGTGATGGCAACCAGTCTTCGTCGCATTGATATTGGAGTTTTCACATTATGAGAGAAACTGTCTAGATTGACAAAAAGTTGTAGCATTGGTGGTGGTGGTGGTGGTGGTGGTGGGTGCAACAGTGATCAGAGTACCAGTGCTACTGCTACTGTTACTGCAGGCGCTGGGGCTAGTAGAGGTAGTGCTGGTAGCAATAGTGGTAGTCGTGGTCGTAACAGCACAGTGTCTCGTAGGATCTTCTTCAGAATTGCCGGTGAGCGTGTGTTGGAGTTTGCTTTTGGGAATGCTAGTATGACATACCTTGCTGTAGACCTTGCCGTATGCATCTTAAAGCCAGACATTCTGAACGAATCCGGTTGCCTGCAGAGGCGGGCTGGCATGCGGCCTGTGACAAGCAGCGGCAGGATTGCATGCAGTTCGGCTTTTCTTTGGCTTCCCTTATAAGGGCTGAGTAGATGTTGTGCGAGAGGCGATGATGGACGGCTTGGGGATCAAAACCATGGAATCTGCAGAAGCGCAAGAAGCAGAAGGCAGGGCCCCGACCGACCAACTGAACAAGGTGCATTGAGTAGAAAACGGGGTTGAGATGACCGAAAAATGACGCTGATGATGCTGGTTCGACCGGATTGGCGTTGAAACAGCTGCCAACCGCCACGTGCTAGTACAGCGCCTGATGTCGGTGCAAAGGGCCCGAGGCTCAAACAGCAGGCAACTGACGCTCATGATGCTCGCAGTACGGGCCACATGTGATGAAACGGATGGCAGCTGATGCTCATGATGTCCGCGCAGCTGGCTGTGGATGTCAACCGATGCCCATGCCATTCGCTTGTACAGGCCGGGGCTTGACAGACATGGCACCTATGCTCATGATGTCCGCGCAAAAGTCTCACAAATTATTGATGCCCCACGATGATTGCTGTGCTGGCAGAAGCCGATGGCAGTTGATGTTCATAATGCCTGTTCACCGGCCAAGCAGCAGGCAACTGATGCTGATGATGTTCGCTGTGCGGGGCGCATGGGTTGAGACGGATGGCAGATGATGGCAGCTGATTCTCAGTACAAAGGTGTAAACGGCTTGCAATCGATGCCCATGATGTTCGCTCGACGTGCATGGCAACCTATTCTCGTGATGTCGGTGCAAAGGGACCCGAGGTTGACAAAAACAGCAACTGATGCTCATGATGCTCTCAAAGGTACTGGAAGCCTAGGCGCTGATGCTGGCGGTGGAAACTGTTGGCATCATCTTCTGAGAATGGTGAAGAACGGTTTTGGGCAGCGAGTTACACGCTTTGCTGATTACGCTCAGCTGAAGCTCTGACCCGGATTTGAGGTTTAGTGCTTCAGGCTTGGGGCTACTATTAAAGCCCTTATATATATATATAAATTACATATAAAGATACTTCTTCAACTGTTGGTGACTGGGGATGAGCAGTGGGGACAATCTAGGGGTAAGGTTTATGGGGGTCAGGGTCAGGTAGATCTGTCAGTATAGGTATGCAAGTGTTCACGGCCGATCCGACTGTTAGCATGCCATGTGGAAGTGACGACTATCCCAAACCCTAAACCTTACATCCTAAACCCTAAACCCTAAACCCCTAAACCCCTAAACCCTAACCCCTAAACCCTAAACCCTACTTTACACTTTTATCGGCGTGTCAAGTCCGGAAGCCCGCGTCTTGAAGCGCGAAGACACGAATCCGAAGACTGCCAAGGCCACTTTACAGGACCCCCTGCTACAGAATCCCGAATCCTAAATGTCCCTAATCTCTGAACCCTAAACGGTAGGGTTTAGGGTTTAGGGTTTAGGGTTCGGTATACACCTTATAGACATACACCTTGCAGACCGGGTTTAAATGCCCAGCGGGGACTCCGAAACCCAGAAAACCCCCAAACCGCTCAACTACCAGAATGCTTCGGGTTTGGGGTTTAGGGTTTAGGGTTTAGGGAGCAATCTCCGGACAGCCTCAAACGAAGGAGCTTTCACAAAAACCCGAACGGCCCAATCCCACACCCCCTACCAAGCCTGACGTGTTGGCCTGAAAGACCAGAAGCCGTGATCTGGGAGCCCCGGCTTTGGTTTAGGCTTTGCGTTTTGGGGCTCATTGGGGTGTTTAGGGTTTAGTTTAGGATTTAGAATTTAGGGTTTAAGCTTAGGGGCTTATAGGGTTTGGGCTTATGGCCTTAGGCTAAGTGAAGAACTTGCTCACTAGCAAACCTGTGTCCGGCTGCAGACATTGAGCTGCTGAAGTAAGGCTCGCTTCGGAAGGTTCTGTAGTTCCTAACACTATACTGCGCGGACTCCCTACATACCTCTATTGTGCTATAACCACCAAGCCCGGCTCTGGGGGATACACACGGTGCATTGATCGATGCTTCTGCTGCAACAAAAGCTTGTATGAGCAAGATCCAAGGCCAATGCCCAGCTTCTGCAGTTTTCATGCCGAGCCCCCTATTGCCACTGCAAAAGTGGCTCTCTTGCAGTCACGGCGTAGCGTGTTTGTGCTGAAGAGTTGTTGGTGCTGCTGCCACCGGTACTGCCGCTGCGGCAAGTTTCCCTACGACTACGATGTCACAGAACTTGCGTTGTTTTGAGTCTGAGCTGTTTGTCCACGAAACACGGTCGTTTTCAAGCTTCAGTCGAACTGCCAGGGATGGCCTGCTGACACGAACGAAAGACACAAAGCTTGCTTGGCTCGGACAATCCAACAGATGTTGGAGTTCCGCATTCTAAAGCCAGAAATCCTGTCCCAGACTAAGGCTTTCACAAGCTTTGCTGCATCCAAGGGTCTGTTCAAGATGGCATCTCCTATCGTGCACCCTCCGGTTAACCACCCCTGGAACTTGAGCCCATGATCCTGAAACACCTTACAACAATCCACCAGAACCCACCTCCGATGAACTACTTAGGGCTTAAGGCTATCCCATCAGACCGAAAACCTAAACCCTATACTCGAAACCACTAAACAAAACCAAAAGCAGAGGACTCAAAGAGGCAGCAAAGCCCAGCTGTGGGTGGTACCACGAGCGGAGCTTGTGGAGCAGGCCCTGACAGAAGGCTGACGTCAACAATGTATATAGATCTAGATATGGTTATAGATGTAGATGTAGACATAGATATAGATATAGATATAGATATACGTAAGTATTCAGGTATATACTCGTATGAATGTATGTATACATGTATGTGTGTGTATATGTATATGTGTGTATATATATATACATGTGTGTGTATGCACATTTGTATATGTGCATAGATATATATTATATATACATAATACACATATATATATATACATATATATATATGCACACATACACACAGACACCAGTGTGACCACATTGTACCAAGAAGTGATATAGGACAGCATCTGAGGACGGTTTCCCTCTACTACACATATGTACCTACAGATCGTAATCCTTTCGACGGTGATTTATGCTGGTTGGTGTAGTTCATCTTTGCTTCTATATGCTTTCAGCTTGGACCGTGTGCCCAACTGACCATGAGCAACTAATAGTAATTGACCAGCTTCACTGACGTTCACTGACAGCAGCAATTGCAAGTAGCGTTTTATTTTCCTACCCCGTCACCCTAAGCCCTATACACCCTGAAACCACAGACCCTGAACTCCACGTAAGCCGACTTGCTTGCGCACTTTGACCACATCTCAAACCAAGAGACTAGGTTAGCCGGAACCCGAAACCGTCCAAGGCTTGCAGTTCAGGGTGTAGGACTAGGTGGACGAGAGGGTGGTCATGCCGTTCAGGGACTCATGTCAATGTCTGGAGCTGCCAGAAGTTAAGAAAAGAAAGCAGTGGGTGGGCTTCTGGTTCAGGGTTTCGGGTTCGCTAGGGACTATGACGTCCTGCGCTTGTTTATTGTAAGCTGAGATCCGGGCTCCGGGCTTGTCGGCAGGACTTCTCTCAAACCGATGATCTAAGCCTCTAAAAGCAACCGAGAAGGGTAACCTGGAACCGAACCCTAAACCCTAAACCCCTACCCTAAACCCTAATGCCCTACCCTAAACCCTAAACCCCTACCCTAAACCCTAAACCCCTAAACCCCTAAACTCTATACTCAGGCAGGCGGCCCTTTGATGCAGTCTTTCCAACACCCAAACTTGGCCCCGAGTTGCACTACTTTGGGTTTAGGATTCAGAGTTTAGGGCTTAGGGACTGCGAAGAACGCTCAACGACCACCTCCGGCCGGTTCCGGCCATTTGCACCCTGTCATGCATTGCCAAGTGCGATTTTCCAGGGTTCTCCCAATTATGTAAGGGCACAACCATTCACACCCGAACCGTCTACAGGGTTAAGGGTTTAGGGTTTAGAGGATAGTGGAAACTTGTCAGGACCCTGGACGATGCACAAATAGTCACGAAACGCAAGTCTAACCTCGTAATCCCAGCATCGTAATCTGGTAACCCATTTGAGGACCGCTCTCTAAATGGATATGATTCAGATATGCCTCGCTGACCATAGGGCGCCACCCACATGGCGACTCCTGCTCAGGTTTGGGTCAGGCACACAAACACTGTCAAGCATTTAGTACACACATGCATGTATGTATGTATATATATATATGTATAGGTATATAGATGTCTATGCATATATGCATGTAAGTATTATGCAGGTATGTACGCCTGCATGCATGCATGCATGCATGCATGCATGCATGTATGTATGGCTGGCTGGCTGGCTGGCTGGCTGTCTGTCTGTCTGTCTGTCTGTATGTATGTATGTATGTATGTATGTTTG
>CAJNJA010036696.1:0-28828 GCA_905231915.1 Symbiodinium necroappetens
GAATTTTTGAAAAATAATCCATATCGATCCAAAAATCATTTTTTATGTTTAAGAATCAATATCTTCTAATTTCAATTTCTAAATATCATATATCTTAATCTTAGATAAATCTTAATATATTTCAAAAATATATAATTTGTTCGAAAAGTATTGACCTAAATTATGTTATATTCTCTAGTTTGTATTATATATATATTTAAATAAATATATTCATTAATTTATTTATCTATATTCTATAAATTTAAGAATAAATATATAAAAAAATCATGCCAGCAGAATATCAGATCTAGATCTTTCTCTAGAATGATTTATATTATTTATAAATATTTTCTATTTCTAAAAATCGAAATTCAATTTCGGATTAAACTAAAATATCATAGATATCGAACAAGAAATTAAACATAAATCCAGCCTAATATCTAAGATTCATATTTAATTGAAAATTTTGAAATCCAAACCCAAATCCCAGTCCCTCAGAGCCCAAACCCCCACGGTCAAGATTCCAGACCCCAGTCCCCACCAGAATCTTTCTTGTAAAATGGCTAAGTTACTGGATAAGATCTGATTTCCAAGTTTCTGTCGCTTCTTATCGCCAGCATCTTCGCCAGGGGCCTTGCTGCTAGCAGCCGCAGACCAGGCAGGGAGCTCTTGAAGTGCTGAGGCCAAACGGAGTCGTTCCCTGGCAAGCCCAAGTTTAGCACGCAGCTCGGCACAAGCCGCGGCCTCTTCGGCCACCTGGCTGGCGACATCCTCCTGCCCAGCGTCCTCTGTCGTGTCCTCGATGGCGGACATCAGCTCTCGCCGCACAGAGGCGAGCTTCGATGCATATGCGGCGGACAGCTGCCGCGCTTTGGTCTCCTGCTCCTCGCTGGAGCACTCTCCGTCAACCAATACCTTCAGCGTCTCGGAGGTCAGTGCGAAGCTCTCGCGCAGTGCTTTCTGGACACGGCCAGCCAGGCCGTGATCTTCCTCCATGCTGGCCGGGGCGACTCCCAAGCGGAGGGGCGAGACAGCAGTTGTGTTCAACATCTTGGCATATGCTCATGACCCTAGGATGATCAGTAATAATCCCCTTTCGGTTGTTTTCCCCTAATTGACTCCGTAACTCCTGACCCTGTAGCTATAGTTCTCCAAGCTCTTCTCCGAGCAATGCAAAAGCTGCTCTCCCCACTCAACTGTCACAAGCTCAACTGCCAGCAACCAAGCACTCTGCATTTAGCAGCAGCTCTGATCTCAATATCTCAACCCCAACATAAGGAAAATGTAGAAAATGCGAGCCTTGCTCGAACCAGGTGATCCTGAGCAGCGCGTGACACGACACCAAGCCGGGTCCCTTGGTCTGAAGAGATCCCTTCTTCCCGCCTTCTGCTTGGTAGAGCATTCAAGAAAATCAGAACGAGCCCAGCCATGCACCCATCCCCGTAAGTTTGCCTTTGAAATCTCTTGCTTTGTTCTGCCATCGGCCAGGGTCGGACAGTTGCCGGACAACAAGCTCCAAGTCTGGAGGCAGCGGCATCTCAATTTCAAACAGTTGACCGTCGAGATCTTGCATCTCCATCTTCTGGCAGTGCAAGAACAGGCGGGACAGCCCGAAAATCTGTTTTGCTTCTTGCGGAGAAATAGAACCGAGCGGCCCTAGCGCATCGCAATACTTGCGATCCCCAAGGAGAGGACGGAAGATGCTTGCAAAATGGGCACGGATTTGGTGCATGCGACCTGTGAGCGGCTGCACTCGCAGATAGATCAATTCAGGATCCTCTCCCTCTTTTTGGGCGGAAAATGGGTGCCTAGCCAAGACTTCGTAGAGCGTATGCGCCTCAAGGCCTTCATCGGAGGGCACGGCCACTCCCGACATGCCCTCGCCTTGCTTCAGCAGAAGTGGCGTTGTGATCTCACCTTTCGTACCCACGTCCCCCAAAGTACGGCCGACACAGGCGCAAAGATAGTTCTTTCGCACGCAGACCCGACTGGCAAATTGTGCCTGTAGCCAGTTTGCTGCAGGGGATCCGTCTCCGCCGTGAGCGACGACAAGGACGCCAGAAGTGGGGAGGTCGAGGCGCGAACAAGAGGTGAACTGGGCAAGCTTCCGTGAACCAGACACTTCCAAAACTGTGTCTGCCAACTTCTTCAGGATGTCCTGACAAGTCAACATCCCGAAACATCCTAACACTCTTTTGACGGTTCCGACCGTAGCTGCAGCTGTGTTGCTTCGGTGCTTGTATCCGGAGGCTTCGCGACCGCGACAATGCCGGGCCGCGCAGCCAAGATATTTGGTGATCCTGGCCTGTGCCGCTTCTGCGACGGTTCTGCAAAAGCAAGTGCCTATGTAACGAAAGCAACACAGTGCAACAACCCACAAGTTGGCCCAGCCTGTCGCATAAGCATCTCAGATCGTAGTTCAGAACCGCAAGTTGCTCAGCCGTGGCCCGAGACTTCCTGGGCAACAACGAACACTCTCTGCTGCAAGCATGTGCAGGCCCAGTACACTCGTAGTTGGGGAGGAGGGAAGGGGAAGGGGGGAGAGAAGGGGAGTGGAGAGGGGACGGAAGGGGAGGGAAGGGGGTGGTGCCAAAAAAGATGCTGCGTGCCTCGCCAGATCTGTTGCCATGGGTGACCCGAGGCTGCACCACAACTAGATCTGCTCCAAGTGTCCACCGCTCGAGTGCTTCAAGAAGCAGTTTCTGAGATGCAGCTATGCCTTAGTGGACCAGCTACAGGACGTGGGTATGTCTTCCAGCCAATGTAAAATCCTGGTCATCCATTCCACCAAAGACAAAAGACAAGCTCTGCCAAGGATCCAAGAGCCGACTGTACGGCCCTGGAAGTGGATGCAACGTGCATGCCGTTGGCAGAGAGCCTCCCGGGCATGCCATCGACTAAAGTTGGTGGCTGCAAAGGACTTACTTGCTGTCGACCTATCCGTGTTCTTATGCATGCTAAGGTCGGCTTTCTGCATCCCACCCCAGCCTGCGTAATAGCATCGTCTCGGCAAGTGCCAGACAATGCTCCCACTGCGTTGACGTAGCAAAAACTCGATTCAGGATGTCGTAGCACTGCTTGGGATGCTTGAAAGTCTCCACTGAAGGCCCCAGCATCCAGAACGCATCCAACGCTAATTGCCATTGGCTAGCCCGTTCCTCGGCGCAGGACAGCACATCAGAGCATACAGCATAAGGCCCGCTTGATGGTGCTACCGAAACGGAATCGGCCGAAGCTCGCATGAACTGAGCACAGCCCCACAACTGACCTCATCTGGCAATGCGGCTGAGGACTGGAGCTGCTGCAAGAGGCAGAAAGCCTTCTGCCTTGGCTCAGACATGGGCCCTCTGCTTTGGCCTCAGCGGTAGCTTCTTAGTATGAACTGCTGCTTCGGCACCAGACCCCTTCCTCAGCACAAGCGCTTAGTGCGGCATTGCAACACGCCTCAAATGCAGGACACAGACATGGGCATGGACTCGCAGAGGGCGCTCGGCCTTCAAACCACCCTGCAGTCCTACTGAGGACTGCAGGCAGACATTGAGACTTCTAGAAGACTATGAAACAGCATTGAGATCGCAAAAATGCAAGGTCCGGACAAAAATGTTGCCGCAACAAAGCTGTGGCACGATGGTCGGTTCTTGGACGTCGTGATACAGCACTAGCGCATGCTGCCATTTCCTGCGGAAGCTCCGTCCTACTTACTTGGTCATCGGAACGAACCCTGTGCTGATTTGGAGACCTGTCATTACATGTAGATGCATCTCACTGTCCGGCCAGTTCGGCAGGCGTTAATGCCAGCGGTCGCAAGCGAAACCTAAGCACACAGGGTCAGGTCTCGAGTTCAACATCGAAAATGGATGCTGGAAGCGTGACACATGTCTGATTTGGTGCCATGAGGCTTCCAGAGTGGTGTCTTCAGCTGCTGCCTGCTGGAAAACCTGTAGCGCCTTCTCCCATTGGCTGGCTCTGTCACAGGCAGAGATGACGGCGCACACTGCAGGTCCAGCAAGTTGTAGCTCTTCTTGGGCAAGTGTCTCCTGCAACAAGCTTATCGACCGCTGCCACATGCTGGCATCGCCCAAAACGCTGATTGTCGCAGCATACATGGTAGAGTCTGCAGTCAAACCATGTGCTGGCAGGCTTGCCAAACAAGTCAATGCAGCTTGCCATGCCGCTGCATCCCTGCATGCTGTGGCAGCCATGGTGCACGAAGCGATGCTGCATGGGATCCGCAGGTTTACTGCGGTCGCAAGAAGCAATAATGCCATCTGCCATCTTGCAAGCCGGCTGCAAGCAGCAATGGCGAGTTGGAGATGCGCAGAATCCGGAGCGATAGCAGCACGGTTCAAGCTTCCAAATAGACTCAAAACCATGTCCCACTCTTGGCACCGATCGCAAGCACTCATGCAGATCCCGAAAGCTCTCCTCCAAGCTGCTGCATCCGATTCTTGCCCGAGTGGCGAAGTCGCCAGAAGCCCAACTGCAACTTGCCATTGAGAGCCGGCATCACAGGCTAACATCGCAGCAGACCAAGACGACAGGTCGGCCTCCACAGAAACCTCAGGGAGCTGCAAGAGTTCGACGGAGTACGACCATTGGCTTGCATCTCCACAGACAAGCATCAGCGCATTGTATGTCACCCGATTCGGCTGCACAAAGCGCATGCACATGTCATCCCACAGCCACAGTGCCGTGGTCCAATGGCCCGTCCCTTCGAGTGCGCCGACAGCGGCATTGTAAATGATCTGATTTGGAACCACGGACTCGCCCACCATTCGGTCTAGCAAGTGCATGGCATGATGCCACTGGCCACCCTCCCCACAAGCACGAATGGCAGCGCCGATCAGCACCTCGTTAAGTCGTATCCGCTCCTTTCCCAGCTGCTTTAAGATTCTCAGAGTGAGAACCCACGGTGATGCCTGCCCGCACGCAGATATCAAGGCAGCTCGCGCAAACGCAGAAATTTCCACGGTGAGGCCCTTCATATCGGCAGCAAGCGCCAGTGCCAGCTCCCACTTGCTCTCGCGCTCTAGGGACGTAGTTAAAGCTCCGTGTGTAAAGGAGTCAGGAAGCAGATGGTGCGCCTGCATCTTTTCCAGTAGCTGCAGTGCTACTTTCCACCCCTCCGCATGCCGGCACGCCGATATAGCTGCATTGAATGTAATGACATCTGGGCTCACTGTCCTTTCCATCTTTCCAAGCAAGCACAACACCCATGGCCAGGGCTTTGACTTCTCATTGATCGCAGCACTGAAGGATATTGCATCAGGAGGCAACAGATGCTCTGCCATACAAGACAGATGGCTCAAGGCATGGATCCAGGAACTTCCTTTCTCGCAGGCGCTCAAAGCAGCATTCGACGTAATGCAATTGGACTGAACCTGCCATGCCTTCATCTGTGCCAGCAGTGCCATGGCATGCTGCCACTGCCCGGCCCGCGCAAGGCAGCTGAGAGCTCCGCCGCATGTGATCACATCCGGAGTGCTCTGGCTCGCGCCTCTGAGAAGCAGCGGAAACACAGTTGACAAGAGTTCATGATCACAGCACTTTGTCATGTCCCCTTTCCAGGGCCCTCTAAAGAGGGCCCTCTTAAGTCCAGGGGCTCAGCGCAGACAGGATGACCACAGCAGACTGCCAGGCAGCGAGTCTTCTGCAGGCTTTTAAGGCAGCTGAAAAAGAGGCCTTGCCAGGGAAGTGTCATCGCTTGCAAGCGGTTTGGACTGAGAGCATGTCAACCTAAATAACTCTCCTTGCAGGTATCAGAGCAGCACCTGTTTCTTTCAAGTCCTTCGCCTGCTATCTAGATCCAGCTCTACCGTAGTCTTGTTGAAGTTTGAGGGAGTGTGTAAATGGGCACAATTGAAGAAGAGACATCCAGACACTCATACCCAAACACGCAGCAGTCTGACACTAAACGTCCTACACCCGAAAGTGTCTGTCGTAATATCTGCCTGCCCATCGTGAAAATCCTTTATCAGAGCCACCGATGGTAATCAATGTGGCCGGTCATGTAGCAAGACACAGCAGGACTTAGCTTACGGATGATGAGCCAAGGGAACCAGGTCGTTGTCTTGATATTCACGACCTCAGGAAGATGATACTTGTCAAAAATCGGTGCTCTTGTTGGCAAAAAGGCTGGCAAAACCCTAAAGGCCTGATCGGCTTCGACTGCAGAGGCAAGGCTTTCTTGCAGGAGGGCCATCGTGCGCTCCATGCCTTCATGCTTGGAGGCACGGATGGCATCCGCTAAATTAGACATCTCTGATATGCCCGCGCAATGAGCGCGGTCTTGAGAGGCAAGTGCCGCAGAGTCCTATGTCCGAGTGCACAGCACGGTCCATCGTCACGTGCGAGCTGCGCAGACTCAATGCATGATGGATGCAGAACTTCGTAATCCGACAGACTTGACACGGGCCGCTCTTCTCACATTGAACCATGCTCCAGGCACAACCTGCAAGTACAGGGAACCTCTGGCTGCTGCCCAAGCTCCTGATGATTTCAACAACAAAGGCTGACGGCATGCCAGCATTCTGCGTTGTGCATACCGGCATCACATCTGTTGAAGGATGAGGAATGAGGAGACTAAGTAAGTTTATTTTGTTACTTGTAACCCCAGTTGAAACATACCTCATCAAACTTACGAAGTCCCATGGTCGTACGGCTGATTCGCACTGCCCCATTTTTCTGGAATGCCTCGCGCCATGTCGGCGACTCTGCGGTCACGGGCCTGCCAACTCATCACCTGCAAATTCCAGTTATCAGATTTAGGGCTTAGGGTGTTCTTTTCGCTTTTTTTTCGAGTAGCTTCTCCTAGCGTCTCCATCAAGAAGGCCTAATTAATTGAGGCAGGCTGATTATGGCACCTTGGGCTTAGGATTTAGGGCTTCCAGTTCAGGGCTGCTTAGAGTTTAAGGCACAATGCTTCAAGCTTCTATGTCTGTCGATTGTCAGCTTCAGGCTCTACTCATGTGGGGATGTGCTTGGCTTACGCTCGTCCAGGCACTCAAATTCGTCCGATCTACACTCCGCCTTTGGATGACATCTAAGTCGAGTTTGCCTTTGCTCAGCGCGAGCCATGCAAGCAATTTCTGCATTGCGCTGGACCGAAGATCACTTACGCCGCAGGGACGTTTTGCCTTTCAACTGCCTAAAATGCGAATGCACTGGAACTCACTGCTGCCTTGGGTGAAAGCCAGCGTGTCAAGCGCTGGATGCTGTGGCCTGACACTGAATGTGCAATCTCCTACAGACAGCCTTGCAACCCCCAACAATCCGGTAATGGGCTGCCCAAACTCCGACTCTGGGGGTTCGCGCGCCTCCGGGTGAGCGCGGAGAAAATCCTCACACACATCGCAAAACAGGTGTGGGAATTCCTGCGTAGTCTCTAGAGCCGCTCACCGACAGACGAGTGGGAGTTGTGAGCATTGCAGCCCCAATGAAAGGATGCCAGCTTCATCAACGGCCTGGCCTGCGTCTCATCTGCGAGCTGCCCCTGCAGACATAATTTTGGAAGCGTTGGGGAGAGCTTCTGCTTTGTGTCACACCCTGCCTAGAGCACATGAGCAGATGTGAGCGCAGCCATATCCGGACTTCCATGCAGAGGCCTGAAGCGGGTCACTGCCACCTTGCTGTCTCCTTGGTCCACGGCTGTCGTAGCACTGGCCAGGTCTCTGGAGTATGCTTCTTGCACTAGCACAACACCCAGCCCCTCCTCGCTCCCACAGGCCCGAGACCCCGAGACTACTTAGATGTTCTGTTGCAAGTTGCATACAGGACAAGATAGAAAAACAAAACATGCATAATCTATAGCATGCAGCTAAACAGCTTACTTTGGACTACCGAATATATGCAATATATTGTGCAGTATATTGTGTTATACTATATACTGTATCATTTATACCATACATTATATACTGTAGGTGTTATGAATTCAGAAGGCCACAAGTCACGTGTTGCGCATCATATACTACATATTATGTATGACATTAAAATGTTATCTATATTGCATATTCTATTTAAAAACAGCATTTTCTGTTATACATTTTATGTTATATATATATATATGAAATATTATATATTGCATGATACATAGTAGGCATAAAAGCTAGATGTTACATATTATATAGTGTGTGTATACATATAGTATTGATTATTGTACATATTACCGATCATCTGTTCTCTATCAGCAGCAGCAGGAGTAGTAGTGGCGGAGGTGATGGTGGTTTTTGGTGGTAGTAGTAGCAGTAGTAGTAGTAGTTGTTGTTGTTGTTGCTGTTGCTGTTGCTGTTGCTGTTGCTGTTGCTGTTGCTGTTGCTGTTGTTGTTGTTAATGTTGTTGGTGTTGTTGGTGTTGTTGGTGTTGTTCGTTGCTCGTGGTTCGTGTCTCGTTGCTCGTTGTTTGTTGTTTGTTGCTTGTTGTTTGTTGTGTATTGTGTGTTCTGTGTTCTGTGTTGTGTGTTGTGTGTTGTTTGTTGTTTGTTGTTGGTTGTTTGTTGTTGGTTGTTTGTTGTTTGTTGTTTGTTGTTTGTTGTTTGTTGTTTGTTGTTTGTTGTTGTTGTTTGTTGTTTGTTGTTGTTGTTGTTGTTGTCATTTACTGACTCGAACTACGCAATCCGACACTCAAGGCTGGGTAAGTCCAGGATGGCTGGGTTGACAAGTGCTTCGAGAGATCATGTTCCCACCTTCCTGCCGGTGTGCCTATCTGCTAGACAGAGGTTGGGCCATGAAAGCATGTGAAGCCACCACTTAACATTTCCACTGTTTGGTTCTTCCCAAGGAGCCCACGGAAGATGCGGCGCCGCCCTTGGAGGCGCGGAGACGCCAGGAGCCGAGTCCTGCACAATATGGAATCAGATGGAGACCATCGCGACAATTTCCGAGGTTCTCGAAGCGAGCAGGACGGGGGAGCCTTGTTCCCAAACGATCTTCCGGTTTGGCACACCTGGTTTCTGGGGTCAGCCAGCGGACAGGTCTGCTCTTCATGGCCATGTGGTTGTATATGACGTTGTGGGTTGTATATATACCGCGGGGCTCCGCGAAGCACAAGTCCAGAACATACTGTAGTCACGCGCCTTGAAACGACCAGGACTCCGACCAGAAGCCTGCAAACATCGCCACAAGAGCGAAGGTCTCTCAGAAGTGTGTTGGTTCACTTAATGTCATCTCGCGATTCGTATCCTTGCCGGCTGCCGGGTGATTTGTAGCAGCCTCCCAAGTTCCAAGAAGCCTGGACCAGGCAAAGCCGAAACCTAAAGCCTGGGGGTTGCCGCCACCGCTTTCGGGCAAGAAGAAGGCCAAGGAGGCAGGTCGCTGCATTCCCTTCGCCTGTCCAGACTGTCAGTTTCAAGCCTCCCATCCCCGAAACCTGAAAGCTGAAACAAGGCAGAAAGCCCTACAGCCTCAACCTCCCCCTCCAAAGGACCTGAAGCTCTGAACCTCCAGCCACCACAGTGAAAGGCAGATGCGAAGCCACCCCGGGAACCTGACGTGGAGGCACCCCCTCCCGAGGCTCGTCGGGATCAGGGGGATTCAGACTGGGACATCAGGTTGATGAGAGCGTCAGAGCAAGGTTTGGACAGACAAGCTCATCAAACTTTTTGCGCTGAGGTAGAGGCGCATGTGACATGGCGTTGTGTTGCATAATTTCACACACATATCATGCATTGCCATTCGAGTTTCAATTCGCAGGACTCCATCCGAAACCCTGCCCAGAGTTAGCCCAGGCTTCGCCGGAGGTGGAGCAACCGCCACCGCCTTTCTTTGCCGGGCCGGCGATGTCTTGGTGTCACTGTGGTTTCAGACTTCATGGACATGTAGTGGGCCTTTGCGGCTTCAAGCTGCAGGTGCGTATTTGTTTGCAAGAGGGAGTAGTTTTCAGTTTTAAACAGTATTTAGTATGAGTAGTAGTGAAAAGGTTGTGGGCAATATCTGTTATGATGATTCGTCTTTGAAGGGGTTGTAACTTATAGTATATAGTGAAAAGCTTGTAGCCAATCTTTGCACCATTGTCCTTACTCGATCTTTCTCTGGGGGTAGCATGATTTTCAGACTTGGAAGGTTCTTTCGGGATAGCTGATCCAGATTTGGAAGATTGTTTTGGCTGACTGATGTAGATTTGTGGTTTTCCGAGTCCGGATCTTGTGGAGGAAATGCAGCAAAGGTTCATTTCGCGGCAGCGAAGAGCTTCATGAAGTCATTGCCTAAAATGTGAGACCATGCCCGAGGCAGATGCGGTTTTGATATCACAATAAAAAGTCTGCGTCTACGTTGTTTTGCAATGGGTTACTGATGCAAAGGCAAGGTCAAGGGGCAGCCCTCGCATCCTCCGGAGCGAACGCTGAATCCCTGACCTGAATGCCGCTTCTGTAACTGCCAGGACCAGTGGCTGGCGAGCCTGAAGTTCATTGCTGGGTGGAACGATCAGTCGTTGGCTTGGTGATGTGTGGCAGGGTGCAAGTCCAGCCGAGGGGCGGCATGTCGAGATCTGTGCCTGGTAGAAATTCTCGAGACAGCACCCGAACACCGGAAGCCTCGCCAATCCCCAAGCACGAACCCTGGCCTAGGAAGAAGTACGAGGCCTCTCAGGCTCATGCGGGGGGTGCCTGTGCCATTTCGTGATTCATTGAATTTGCTGACAGTGGTTGGCATCTCTTTTCTTGGCAGCTTGGCGAGGGTTGTCTTGCCAGGTTAAGGAAGCCTTCAGCGAGTATCTGGCCACGGAGGAGCCTTCATCGGTGCTCTGTTGTGCTCCAGTGTCGCTCGGATGTTTTGCAGTACAAACAGTCAGATTCATTAGAGCCCGACATCCTCCATGAGGACATCGTCGGCAAGACCACGGTGGAGCAGCTGTGTAGAACGATCGCCATTGGCTGAGCTACGTTCATTTGACGGTTTCTGGCTGTGGCCCCTGTTGCCAACCCTCTCAACTTTAGCCCGTCGTGACGAGACACCCAAGGTTCCACTCCTGCTGGACTTGGAGAGGGTTGACACCATGGTCGTTGCGAACCTGAAGACAGAGGCATAAATCGGATTTTGCCATTGACTGATGATGTGCAGCTTCCGCATTGTGGCTTGCCAGACAGTTCAACATTCGGATACCTTGAGAGGTCCTGAAAACACTGAAGATCGTGCAGGCTCACGGGCGACCGGCAGTTTCAGGGCAATCACACTTTATGGCTTTGCCAAATTGGCATCAGTTGCGAGGCAGTCGACAGCCTGTCAGGTAGCTTCTTTACAACATATGGAGGTTAGCAAAGGACCATGTGCCGGATAAATGGGTGCGCTATGCGGCAGTGCGCTGTTCATGGAGTTTTTTCGCCCTGACTACTTACTGTGGTGACCTGGCACGAGACTCTTGGACTCATGAGAGTGATGGCGTCAGGTGTGCATCCTGCGCATAGTCACCTTCGAAATGCTGCGAGAAGCTTCAGCAAAGGCGCACAGCATGCTAGCCGTCTCCTGCAAAGCACAACATGACACATTCTGGGCAATGTACGTTGTCACCGTGTTTCTGATTCGTTTGGGCTGCCACTGCTCCTTCTCGTGCCTTGAGCCGCCACTCGGCTCAAGGAATGTTCAGGATCCTGTTCTCGTTCTCCCATCTGTGGCTCTTCGGTCGTCTCCGAAATGCTCACCGCAAAAAGCCGTGATCTCGTAGGAATTCTGCCAGGCCGATGCTGTGCAGAAGAAGGGTCCCAAGGGCAAGAAGGCCGGGGAGTTTCGGGTGAAATAATTCTGGAGTGATGAACTTTGCATTTGGGGCCTTTGGGAGGGAAGATGTGTTGGTTTCGGAACTCCGGTGGTGCTGTCAGTCACCTGTCAGTGAACCTTGAGGCCATAGGAACATGCAAACGCCGTTCCAGCTCCCAACCCAGGTCCAACCTGAAGTGCCTCCAGAGGGTGCCGCGTGCCGCCCCCTAATCAGGGTTTTGAGGACCGGAGTGTAGGGGGCCATCGCAGGATACAGGAGCGGCCGTCACCAGGTCGTGCACAAGCTAGAGTATTGGTACATATTGCAGGCAAGCTTTAATCGTTTATGGTACAAGTAGTTGCTGTGGTGATGTATCGCAGAGCCCTTCCCAGCTGCCTCGCAGTGTAGTGCCCGACTGGTGATTTTAGATGTTCTTGAAGCTTTGAGGTACCTCGCGAGTGACATCACCTCCCTGGCCAAGGCTGGAGCGTTTTTCGTATTGATGTGGCTCGACGTGCAGGGCTTCAGACACGCTCGCCTCATGCCCAGCCAACCTTCGCCAGGTCATTCAGCACTTTCGCTTTGACCAAAATTTTTCCAAAGGAGTGCGGCGGCCTGAGCAGTGCGAGCTTAGAAAAAAGCTCATCAGCAGAAAGAGGCGTAGTTGGCGCCAAACTGCGAAGCAGTCCCAGGCATGAGCTCATCGTCGCTTTCCGGAAGCAAAAGGCGGACAAGCCCCGACAAGAGAAAGGCCCGGGGCCTGAGCTGAGAGAGGAAGCTTTAGCAGGCCGTGCTGTCGTGGTGTTAGCAGTACCTTGTGGCTTTGCCCTTCCTCGTCTTGACAATTGCGAGAGTCCTGCCGTCGTCTTATCAAGAGGTACCGACAGACTTTCCTTTTTCAGGATGCTCCCCAACAACCGTAAACACCACTGCCGGCATTGCAGAGCTTTTCCACTGATGCCGTGCGATATGCGCAAGCAGCCACCGTTGCTTTCTTGCATGTCACCAACCTACTACTTGTACTCGGCTCGGCTGCATTGGACAGATGGGACGGTGACGCCGGTGTTGCACCCTTCGGCTAGTTTGGAACGTCACACGGCTTGGATGCTTGCAGAAGGATCTGTTTAAAGCAGCGTGCGCGCGAAGCATGCTCAAACAACCAGCACGTCCCCGTGCCAATCACGAGGCCATGAACTCCAAGGTTTATGCAGGGCTCAAGCCGGTTTCGTCACATTAGTTGTATTCTCCCAGTCTGCCTGTTAGACAGTTCCCTCAAACACCGCTCGCTGCTTCGCACAGGCGCCACCAAGGCCCCGCCGCCCAAAAAGCGGCGCGTGGAGGCCGAAGCGACCGACAAGGCCGAGGCGCCACGTGGCCTTGCCGCTGTTGTTGTACGAGGATGATCGTCATCATCATCATCATCACCACCGTCATCATCATCTTCATCATCTTCATCACCATGTTCATCATCTTCATCATCTTCATCATCTTCACCATCATCATCGTCATCATCATCCTCACCATGCGCACCATCCTCACCATCCTCGCCATCCTCAATCCTCACCATTCTCAGCACCATCACCGCCACCGCCAGCGCCAGCACCAAGCATCAAGCACCAAGCACCACGCACCGGCACTGGCACCGGCACCACCACCAGCACCAGCACCAGAACCAGAACCAGCACCAGCACCATCACCATCAGCATCCCCGCCACCACCGCCACCACCGCCACTACCGCCACCACCGCCACCACCGCCACCACCGCCACCGCCACACCGCCGCCGTCGCCGCCGCCCCCACCACCACCCACACTGCCACCACCACCACCACCGCCGCCACCACCACCACCACCACCACCATCATCACCTTGCTGGGGCTTCGGAGCCACGATGGCGGCAGTTTTCCAAGGTTTCCGATATGCTGAGCTGTCAAGGCGCCGGAGAAAGTGCAGGCGACGGAGAAAGTGCAGGCGACGGAGAAGCTGCAAGCGCCGGAGAAGGCGCCAGCAGAAGCGAAGGCGCCAGCGGAAGAGAAGGTGCCGGCGCCAGAGAAGGACACGGTCCCGGACAAGGCGCAAGCGCCAGAGAACGCGCAGGCAGCAGATAAGGACCAGGCGCCGGAGAAAGCCGAGCTGCCGGAGAATATGGCGCGAGAAGGAGGACGGCAGTGTCTTGCGAGTGTGTCTGTGTCTTGCACGCCGTCATTCTTTGAGAATAGCGAGTCGGACATGTCAACGGATCAGCGCAGGGTGACGAAGAAACTGAGGATCTGCTGGGCCGTAACAGCATCAAGAGTGGGTCTGGGCAGATACTGCGAAGGGGAGGCATTCGGGGCGGAGCGCATAGGCCTCGCATAGGACAAGAGTCCTCAGTAGCCACGGGGTTGCTTCGACTCTTGAAGGAGAGCCGCCACCTGCTGCGGAGGAGGAGAATGCTGACCAGGCTCGGAGTTTATGGGTACGGGTCGTGTTCCGAGACGAAGTTGCATCGTTTGCCTTGGACTTGCAAGTGCTGCTTTGGCTAAAGGTGCTCATTCCGTAGCACTGTCTCGCTGACCTCTTGACCTGTTCTCGGTAAGCCTCTTGTAAGCCTCAAAAAGAAACAACAGCACGCTTCGGACAACCGTAAATTGTAGGCACCAGGCAGTTGCAAGCCTGAATGAAACCAAAGTTGCAAGTCCTCAAAGCTTCTTTTGTTGCTGTTCTTTTTCATTCATTCCTGTGGCCGTTTGCTTGGCTCCACGACGTGTAGAAGCATCATCGCAGTCTGTTGTGAGCTTCAGGAAGGCGAGGGCGATGCAGGTGGCGAGCCTGGGTCTCAGCTGCTCCATAGTTCTAGCAGGAAGCTTAAGTCAGCTTGAGGTGTTTTCAGCCCTAGCAGCACAGCCCCGAGAACCAATTCACTGCATTGTGATTGTGAGGTGTTTTAGTTCATCTTAGCTGTAATCGAGTTTGTTCAGCATGGTTTACCATGATTCGCAGACTGCGCTGAATGAGCTCGTTGTCAGCATGATTGAGACTATTTCTGACATCACCTCCATACCGCATTCCTATACGTTGTCGTTGCTTTCTCATTGTATGTTCTTACATACACGCAGCACTCAAGTATACAGAGTCGCACTGACATATATCGTCTGTTGATGCGCTCAGCCTCAGCCTGTGTTGCATGTCTTCAATGACCACAGGGACTGCTTGCCAAGGCCTGCACGGAAGAAGCCTCGACTCGTTTCCTGATGCTGCACTCGTGCGACGTAGTGGTGTCTAACTTAGGACAAGCAAGAGAAAGTTGTACATGTCGCGCAATCTGACACAAGCAACTGGTCACAGGATGTGAAGCAACAATCGCGGTCATCGTGTTAGCGGCTCCCGCATCGATCTTTGTGAGACGGCACAGGGCTATGTCGACTCCCAGCTTTAGGCCCTATAGTTCCACAACATTCTAAGATTGAAATTCCCGAGTCACCATAGCCTTCGAAGAAAATCCTCTCACGAGCTGTCGAAGCGCGGGAGCTGAGTTTCATCCCCTGCTCTTGTCTTGTGCAGCTGAGACCAAGTTCAGGAGCATGTCAGGGCTCTGGTTTCGGGTTTAGCTTTGTGCTTCCTTTTCGTAGCGCCAGATACCAGAGAGGGCAACGGGAAAACCACGGTGAGGGTGATAGTCATATGCAGTGCGGTCTACATGGTCTGTAGCTAGTCTGATTCAGGTGTCGGAAGTAATCAATGGTGTTTAATTGGCTTTGCTTGCTGGTCCCAGATGCACTCATCAAGGGCGCGCGGACGCGGAGCAACCCGCAAGGGGGTTTAGAAAAATCTGCGCCTGCAAATCGAAGTTGAGAGGGAGGTTTGTTGTTGTATGCACGGTTTGTGAGTCGCTTGCAAAACTTGACGAGAATGCACAGCGCACGCCTTAATTATTTTCAGGGCTCAGGAAGGTTCCATGCTTTGGAGAAGGATAAAGAAGCTCGGGCCACATGTGTGCCGAGCATGGCAATCATTCAAGATTGGCCATGGGTCTCAGTGCCAGAGGCTACAAGTTTGACTCTCCTTTCTTTCTTTGGCTGCTCCTTTTGCTAGTTCCCTCCCATGATCACCCTGCTGCAGACTTGCATCAACGACCTGTGGCCATGACTCTTGTGGCTACTTGGGTTTCTCAGTGACTTTGGGGCTTTCTGTGTGGCTCTCGCTTACGCCACAAGCTTCAAACCATTGTGAATTTTGTATGTGTGGGTCTAGGTTGATTTTTTTTTCGCAGCCCGTTGCTGGCAGAGGATGAGGGGGAAGTGGCAGATGTTGATGCAACCTCGCGCCTTCATGCCCTTCTTGGAGCCCACCGTCTGGAGCAACTTGCTAACAGGACGCCAATGCGAGACCACCCCGTCGTGGACAAGACGGACAACGTGTATCATTTGCAGAGACCTGGGACCTGCCGAGCTTTCCACTCGGCAGCGGTCGGCGCCAGCTTTACGCCGCATGGAGTAGAGCCACCTCCCCACTGAAGCCCACTGCAGGAGGGAAAAGCGCAGTGCAGCATGCAGCGCAAGGAACCGTATCAGGAACCGATCCAAAAAGCCGAAGCTTTTGCCCCTCTCACCGACTTCCCCATGCCGAACGGAGATGCAGATCTCTGATGTACTTAGCTCAAACGCTTGTTCTAGGGCCGATTCCACCATTGAGATCTGAATAGACAAGCTTCTTTACATGGCCAAGCATTTCCATGTTTAGCTCCGTTGCTTTGATTGTGCTGAACCTCAAGCTGCAAAGCTGTCCGGTTCACAGTGTGAGTGTGCCGCTGCTTTGCCTTCCATCCAGGCAGGACCGTCTCGCCGTGCTCAGTCCAAAATCCACCACTTGAGGTTGTGATGCTCTGTGAAGTTTCTGCCCGAATCTGGTGTTTGTTGACCCTCGCAGTCATACTTCCCAAGTATTGCCTTTGACTTCAATTTCAAGGCTGCACAGGGGGTCGGAAGAGCATTATTTTTTTCTCGAGGTTCATGTCGAAGTGCATGGAACGGCAACGGACTAGCCTTGCACGCAAGGTTGGCCTTTGCCCCTTTGATCACCGGGCATGGCTCAGCGTCTCGGCCGTGTTGGCAACAGCTTCGCAGTGGATGCGGCAGAAAGCTCCTAAGGATAGTGTGTTCGTTTCTGCCTGTAGGGGCAGCGGCTTGCTCAGGCCTGATAGCAGCCGTGCACGGGCCAAGTCGATCGGGCACTATATTCTAGGCGGGGCTTTGGCTTGCATGGACCGTGTTTCAGCTGCTGCACTACGACTAGTATAAGCTGCTTCGAGAGAAGTCCTTAGATTCAGGACTCTTTCGATATGTCATGTCTGCCGAATCTGCGAAATTAAGCCGGGAGCACTGGAAGTAGGACAGAAGACAGCCCATCCGTCCCGAAGAGAGGCCTAGGCTAGGCCTTTTGTTCAGACAGTTCACTTCTCGAAGCTGTCGGGTCTCGAAGCCCTTGAGCTTGCACGCCTCAAACTCAGACCTTACCTCAACAGCCTCCCGGTACGCAGGAAAGACGATTGGCGAAGGCACCTTCGGAAAGGCACCGACCTCAGAAATCCCACAACATTCCGCGGATATTCTCAAAGAGCCGATTCATGCTGGGTGAGAGAGAGCGCGGGCTTCAACCGTTCTTAGCAACTAAGCCTGAGCGATCCATCTGATCTTATCCGACCTACATCTGCAGGTCAAGCTTGGAACCCACATCTTGACCTCGGAGCGTGTAGCCGTCAAAGCTGGAGCCTCATTTGGTTCCTCACTCTCACACTTCGGCGTGTAAGAAGGTGGTTTAGAACCATTTGTCAACCCAACCTGCCGAGATATGCACATCATGGGAACTTCAGATGAAATAGTTCTTCTGCCTCCATCGCCTCACTAAGCCATCCAACCTCTGCGTGATCACTCGTGCTGAACTTCGGGTTTGTCTTCCAGCCATAGTGCGCGCCCAGATTCTCGAGAAGGAGCGGATCGTTGAAGTGGCAGATGTGGAACGGGTTGCTCGTGAGGCATGGTGATTTTGCCTGGTTGCAGTAAAAGGGGTCGAAGCACTTTTCCATTCGCTGACCTTGGAGCTGGTGTGCCAGTTGCTGCCGGTTCGGATTACTCGTCAGCCCGCTGACAGGTGCATATTTTGAAGCTAATCCGGCACCCCCACATCGCCAGACCCCCGGACTTCCATGATTGTGAGGGTCCAGTTCTTGTGTGTTTCTCGGCTTCTTGTGGCTACTTCAACAAGAGGGCTGCACTTGTAGCTCCACACGATTCGGGTGATTCCTGTTGTGCATTCTAGCCGCTCATGCAAGTCCACGTCAAGCTGCACAGCCGTGCCAGATGCTACTGTAGCACCTTCATCCGTGGATCACTTGTCAGGTGCAGCTGTATGAGATCATTGAGACGCGCCGTCAACTATATCTCATCATGGAGTGCGCACTTGAAGCTTGTCACTTGTGGAAGTGTGCCCGGGACAAACCGGGAAGTAGTCGAAAACTTTCTTCGCCTCGATGCGGGCGGAGGTACGCAAGCGGTGGAGAGCTCTTCGATTACATCGTTGCCAGGGGGCGCGTGCCTGAACCAGAGGCGTGCAACCCATGCAGGGCAGCACTATGCAGAGCTCTTGCCAAGAACAACCCACATGGTGGTTGCCCGGCTCAAAGCAGTCTGGCCGAACAGGCATGCCGCTTCTTCCATCAAATCATCGCTGGTCTCGAGAAGGCCGTGTGGGAGCACACGGGGCCAGTTAGAATGGTGCAGCGGTGCAGTTCGTTTTAGTTCGCATCAAGTCGGGTTTGGGGTCACTCGCCCTCACTGTGTTTCCGGACATGACCCACACGATCTGGTGGAGAGGTTCACGCCATGAATATCGTGCATCGGGACCTCAAGTCGCGCACTCGGTCAGACCCGGTCGGAGTTCACGGATGAGGTTTGGGGATCCAGGTAGGAAGGGACAGGAACTGGCGGCTCCTTTTGTTCATTCGGCGTCACCGCCAAAATTGACTGATCCAGTGAGCCTTGAGCCTTTGCGCACCTGCGGAGGCCCGAGAACCTTCTCCTGGACGAGCACAATAATATCAAGATCGTGGACTTTGGCCTGAGCAACGTCTTCAGGCAGGGTGGCTGATTTTAAGATATGGTAGACCACGTGCACTGACAGTAGCTCGATTCGGCTCTGCAGGCAAGGCCAACTGCTCAAGACCGCCTGTGGATCTCCGTGCTATGCCGCTCCAGAAATGATTGCAGGCCTGGTTTGGGATTCCCTGAGTCTCCAACTACTGGTAGTCGGGATGGCCAGGGGACGCGCGATTTGAGTTGCTTGCTCTTTCTTGTGCCGGACAGCCTGTCAGGCCACAGCTATGCCGTGTCCCAAGGATGCCTATTCCGCTCGCCTGCTTCGCAGCTCATGGTCTAGGTTTGCGTAGGTTGTGATCTCAACTCACTCTCCGGGCACTGGAGTCCGACTGAAGAATGATACATAATCCAAGCCCTGTGTGTCTCAGAGCAATAGCCCCCGGACAAAGCCCTGTTTCGAAAGGGCTCCTTGGTTTGCCCAAGGTCCCGCATCTTTGCGACCTGTGGAGCTGTGGAGTCATCCTCTTTGCCATGGTCTGCGGCTACCTGCCCTTTGAGGTTGGAGCGGGGTGCAGTTCCAGTTGTCATGGATCATGGTAGGACATGGAGGCCTTCAAGGCGCCTGCAGAGTGTAAAGGGAGTCTAGAGGGATGCAAAGGAAATGGGGGGATCGGGGCAGTCACCCATGGTAAAGAACGGGACAACGCACACTACAAACACATACCATTCCAGTCTAATTGCTTCGCTTGCCAGCTGCTATGTCGGCTCTGCAGGGTTCACCGCGCATGTCCCACTCCAGGACCAGAACACTTCGGCCCTGTACAAGAAGATCCTCTCCGCGGACTACAAGACTCCGAAATTTATCTCCGAGGCTTGCACGGAGAGTACCGGTATAGCCGGTATAGCATCATACTGGGTATACTAGTTGCTTGCCTCATTTGCCATTTTTTAGGCCTACCTTGTGAAGAGAACGATTGAATACTGTAAATGCGCACACCAAAGGCAATTCGAGGAGTTGTCGGCTGGAGCTAAGCAGGCGAAAGCTGAGTTGGTAGAGCATCTGACCGTAGAGCTTTGCAGACGGATGACATGCTTCCATGGCCACCTCCCCGGCAAACTGCTCGTCTCTGCAACGCCGGATTTGCTGGCAGTCCGTGCGCGACCTGATCGCCCGGCTCCTCACAACGGACCCATCGCTGCTTGGCCGCATTTCGAGGTTTGTGCGCCCTATGACCTCATAGCTTGAGCGCTCGCTGTGCTGTGCGCGGGCTTCGGATGGAGGGCTGTTTCGGGTGCTGCAGCCGAGCTCCACACATGCCGACTCGATCTCCGAAGCTTGCAAGCCAGGCGCCGCTTCCAGGTGCCGGATGTCCGTGCCCACGCCTGGCAACGGGCCGAGATTCTCCGACTTAACCGGCTAAGTGAAGATTCTGCCGCATCTCAGGCTTTAAGGACAGGTCAGGGACTGGTGAGCTTCGTGTGCCACTTGGCAAGTCTGCGGCGTGGATGCCGCCCCTTGGTCTAGCAGCTACAGGGTCCGCCTTGGAACGGAGAAAATGCTGTGATGATCTGTGCTGTTGATCCTGGAATCGGAAACGCGATCCTTGCTTCCCTGGTGTCGCTCCGGCCGGGCCGAGGTACCGCCAAATCCCGGAGGCGTCAACCCCGGTGCCAGAGGGCACTCCTGGACAAGGTCGGACACGACAATGGAGGGAGTGGGATTGCTGGGGGGACTGGAGGCAGTGCAGGGCAGGGTGTTCTTGGAGGCCTTGCCTTGCATCGGAAGGTGAGAAGCAGGATATGAAGCTGGAGGAGGACTGTTGGAGTTTGCCGTTGACACCGCGCGCTTCTGCTGTAGGGTCCGTACTTCGAGGGCAGTCCATGGCAGTCCGGAAGCGAGGCTAGTATGGCCATGCTCCCGGCTTTGAACGCTCCAGCATTCCGTGCCTCGTTGTCTTCAAGCTGCTCAAACGCGGCGGGCCAACATTGGAACATCCAAGCGCTCACTACCACCCGTACCATTGGACTTTACTGGAGCCAAAGCTCTCATGCAGAAGCGAGCAACACTCTCCCACAACTCCGAAGTCCCATGACCCCTCGCAAGTTGAATCCATTGTTGATGTGTCCCCCTCTCCCTCCCTTCACAGTTGTGCATACGCGCGCGCACACACGCACAGAGACAGACTCTAGAGACTGACAGAGGAAGGCTTGTAGAGTCGTCCGGAAACGCATCCGGTGGCCTCCGGTGTTCCCCCGCGATGCCATGGCCGAGGCAGTGGCTGGTGGGTAGCTGCAGGTAGCTCTGAGCCGGATGTAAAGAGGACAACAGGGGCTCCCTAAGGTGCTTCGTCCCGGTCGTACAGCGCAGTGCTTGCGTCATCAAGCGCACCGTGTTAGCAGAGGAACGCAGCTAGATGAAAGCACCTGCACTACTGTCGCAACGCCTTGCAACGAGCAGCAGAAGTTGTATCGCTTAGCTCCTTCATCTGCGGTTCCGTCGGGTACGCATGGCCTCTCAACGCTGTGTTGTCTTGATGTCGCTGCTGGAGACAGTGAAGCCCTGAACCCGAAGCTTCTTTAATCCAGTATCTCTAACTCCTGTCGATCGTGTGTGTATCAGCATAATAAATAGTTTCCTGCCCAGTTTTATCCTTCACTTCTGAAGCTACTGCAGCTGTCCTGACCTCAGGGAGAGGATGTGGCCGACGTGGACCCTGCAGACGAGGTGCCGCTCTGGGCTTTAGGGTTGGGCATCGTGTCGTCTCAGCTCGCGATCCCTTGAAAGGCAGCCGAACTCAAGCAGCAGGGAAACGGCGCCTACGGCCGCGGGGAGGTGGAGGCACTTCGTTCCCCTGAAACACAAGGATAAAAATCGGGGACCTTATAGCGTATGCTTATCATTTTGACCACATCATGCAGATTCCGGTACACAGGCTTTGGACATCTAATAGACTTAGGTGCAATCGTCTGACGCTGGCGAGAGCCGTCAGCAGAGCTTGAATACGGAAAAAGTAACCGACAAGAACATGCTCATCGTGCAAGGGACATTTTGCACGTGCAAGCCTCTGACGCCCACGACAACAGGGCAGAGCACGCCCACACAGCTGGTTGGACTTGAGCAGCATGGCATGGAAGAGCGCCTATCGAAACATCCGGACGTGAAGCAAGCAGCAAGCGGCCACATCAAAAGAGCTAACTTGAAACTAGAGGCTGTCAGGCCAAGACCCAGAACCGGCATGTGCAAGTAAGGGCCATCGCAAAGTGTCTCTGTTACCGATTGCTCTTTGCTATTCTGGAGGAGGCAGTTCGCCTCTGGAATTTGGCCATTCGCCGTCACGTGCAGGCCTGTCCTGCATGAGTGTATTCCGAGTTTAAGGGGTGATTATATGCAGTATTGCTGTGCAGTGCACCAAGCTGCGCAGAGCTTTTCAGTTCAACAGACTTCCACGGAGAAGGCTTGCGATCGGAGCCCCCGAAGTAGAGCTCCGCAGGAGCTGGAAGCTGGAAAAGCTTTCGACGAGGCGCTCTGCACAGCAAGAATCGGGTCTTAGTTTTTTTCAGGCGATTCCGGGTCAATGCCTTACAAGTGCTCAATTGCACAAGTCTCCGACCTTGCCCGAGCTGAGAAGGAGTCCACGACCTTGGAGCGATCGATCTATCTGAACCTGGCCTTCGTCTTAGCTCCAGCGCCATACAGCGGCCATGGCTTTTTCAGCGGCTTCAGCCTTCAGAGGCACAGGGCTACCTGAAGCTCGGGGATGCGGAGAAAGCGCTGCGGGCCTGCAAGGCCGCACAGCTGTGGCCTTCAGGAAGGACCGAGCATAGCGAGACTCTCGAGGTGGTCCTGTTTGCCGATCCGGCCAGCGCCAAAGCGCGCTTCCGGGCCGCCGAAGCCACACTGAGGCATGGGATGAGGAAGAGCGCGAACCCGCTTCCGAGCAAAATCCTCCGTCTAAGACCCTGCCGCTGGTTTGGTGCCATGAGGTCGTGAAGGCTCCAACGCAGAGAAGCATAGGCTACGCTTTCAGAGTGTGAGGCTCCAGCGCTACGAGGAGGCGCGGACGCTGCTGGAGCCGTTGCTGGACCCGCCACTGCCGGAGGCTTCCACATGTCATGTAATCTTCTGCAAGCCTACAACGGGGGCTTGTGGAGTTTCTCCTAGTTCAATTTCAGGAGCAACGCTTGTTGCCTCGGGCCGGGCTCCGATACTGCCGACTGCACTTCTCGCTTGGAGGGGAGGGCAAAGAATGGAGGTCTGCATGCGATTTGGGTGCTGGGTAGTTGAGGGCTGTAAGCTGTCACACTGGGAATGTCGGGTAGCGCTTTCGCGCACGTTTTGCCGATTCGTGCCACTTTTCCTGCATAGTTCGTGGAGGCGGTGCGCCTGCTTCAGAAGGTGCAAGCGGAGGAGAAGGCCCAGGCAAGGGTGCTGCCACGTTTCAGCCGACAAGAAAGCGCTGTACCGTCTGAAGACCCCGCAGGCGCTCCGGGCGAAGCGAGAGGACGCCGAGGCACAGAAGCTCCTGGCACAGCGAATGAGTGCCACTCGCTCCAAGATCTTTAGCGCCAGGTTCCGGATTTGTAGGTCAAAGTCCCTGACGCTGGACTAGGTTTGCGGACTTCTGTGCTCTTGAAGATCTCTCCATGAGTGTCGGGATGCCTTGAGGGGTTTATGAGCCATCCTACAGTCCCCACAGCCTCCTCTTGCTGTGACCTTGCATGTGACGACAGGATGGAGCACAAGAGCGCTCACGACAAAGATATAGAACTGGCATACAGATGGTATAGAATCATGATATATCATGATGCCACTGTGCCGAGTGGCGGCGCTGTTCTTCGGATGCCAAGGCGGGGCTCTCGGGTTTCGCGGAGAACAAGCCCGATCCCGTCGTCGAGGCCTTCGGGGCTTCCTCGGCAGTCCGGTGGTCTGGTGTCGGTCCTATGCCCCTTTGGAGGGCCTTGAGCTTGGGGTCGTATGGGGGTTGCTCCCGCGACCTGGACCTGAAATGTTTCTTTGCAGCCTGTGGCCTTTTGCTCGGGTTAGTCTAGGGTTTAGGATGGGCTTTCTGGGCTTTAGGGCTCTGCATGATGTTGTGCATAGTCGGTGATTTCTGAGCCATGCAGGCTGAAATGCCTTCGAGAATGCCTCCCATGGCCGTCTCATGGCTGCAGATCATGTCACAATTTTTCACGGTCGATGTTGTGCGTAGACCGTAGAAGTGTATGACCACATTCATCAACAGCCTCCTTTTCCCTATCCCCATGATCTGTATCCACAGATACTCGCAGTATCGCTACTGGTGCTTAGTCGTGCTTGTTTGCATGCAAGCACTACATCAAGATGATAACACGCAGCACCGAGCCCGGCTGGAGGAAACGTTGTGTGAGATGAAGTCTAGGAGTCTAGCAGTTTGGTATCATATGCAAGACGAGAGGCTCCATCATGTCTGGACCTTGTGACACTACTGAGACTACTGAGAGATAGCCAAGAACAAGCTTGCTGCAATCATCAGTGCAACTCATTAGGACAACCACTACTACCACTTGCGGAAACCTGTCCCTGTGCATAGGTCTAGACAGCATTCTCGAACCCAGATTGCCCGGAACCCATCAAGCCAAATCAGCGGAAAGAGCAACGAAGTGACACCCGAAAGGATTTAGACACTGTGTCCCACATGACGGACATCTCGGCCGAGGCTGCCCAGGCAGTCTCAGAAGGAGTTTCCAGACACTTGCCAAGGAGTGTTGAAGATCTCGATGGAAGCGAAAATTGACGCTTCGGGATCAGCCGCATTTTGGGGTGTCTGATGTCAAAGCATTATCGAAGGTTCCGCAAATGGTTTCTGTTGGTCGAATCACACATGGGTGCAGTGCCATCTGCAGACTCTGCAGGCAGCTCGAGCGCGTCAAGCTCGCTTGGAGGCGGATGAAGGCAGCTGGGCAGAAAGTGTTTTGTCGGGGTCGTTGAGCTGAGCTGGGCTTTGCAAACCAAGCATTCGACGTGGGAGTAGGGTTCGTTTGCATTCGTGCAGCTGCTTTCCGTGAAGATTCGGTGTTCGTCGTACCTCTTCTCGGCCGTTTGTAGCAGTCGGCTGACTGCACGGCCGGTAAACTCCATTCCGCCAAGCAAAGACCTGGGACCCGACATACACCATCAAGCCACAACCGACAAACCAGCAGAGCTGTGCTGCTGCAGGTCCAGCACCACCTGATGCTACCTTCACGGACTTCGATGCCTTTCGATCAAAGGCTTGGAAGGGGAGATGCATTGGAGTTGTGCAGGGGTTGATCACGATGAATGCGGAAGACCAGTCTCGACAGGCCATGAAGCGCTCGCAGTACTCCTGGCGCGCTTGACCATGCGACATCATGCGACCTTGCATCACGAGTAGAGCAGTAGGAACTTCTTCCCGTAGCTTCAGACATCAAGATCTATTCATCTTTCCGAGAAAGTTGTCTGGTAAGCGTGTGCAGGAAATATGCGATGGCAGCAGAGCGCAGCCGCAAGCATGGAGAGGCTGCGCAGGGGTAGACTAGTGTTTCTTGCGGTTTCTGAATGTCTCTGCAAAACACGAATGAGGCAGCCCAGCGGTCGGTACGCTTGAATTGGTTGCCAAGGACTCAGGCTTGCATGCAGCCCTCAATTCTGTCCCAAAGGGCTTGATCTTGCCCAGGCGTGCTGGCCGTGCCGGCGGCGAGCTGGAGGAAACGCCATGCATCATACGACACAAAGAGTGGGCCGCCAGGGAGAGACGGTATCAGCATAGGTGTGCAATCGATTTCACTTCTCCTTCTTCGTACCATGGTGATGATGTTGCTGATGTACAATTGGTTGTGGGGAGTTTGGCACATTGAGAAAATCAAGTACAGCCCGGAGGCTGTCCACACCTCCAGTTCTTGACTTTTTCTGGCTTTCCTGCCAGGGCTTTGCGGCTCCTCTGCGAGAGGAGCTACGGGAGCTGGAGGCGGAAATGGCTTCCTCACCCCAAGCAAGTGCATCTCGTATGCTAGAGTCATCAAATTACTTGAACAGATTCTGTATCCCAAGCACGTCCTTTCGAATAGCCGAGTCGCAGGAGGGTAGATAAGCTCCAGGGGTAGGGTGTCAGCATGATCTTGCGACAGATATATACCATGCAGATGTTTGTACGGTTGCATAAAACAACAACATCTACAGAGACAAGAGGTTGCGGACAGATACAGCCACAGCAACAGAAAGGTGAAACATTAATTAGTACGACCGGAGCATAATATCATCAAGCAAAGCACGCAGAGCCAGCAGCGACGACCCATGGAAAGTTTGAGGAACTTTAACATGTTTGTGTGATAAAACTTTCAAGACAGGCTGAGACAAGTTGGAATTATTCGTATGCATTCGAAGTACTGCAGGCTGTCAGTAGCGATGCTTTTGCAGAAATGTGGAAGCTTGGAGGCCTTCGACGAGGCACAGAGGGCCACAGTCCAAGCCGACGAGCCTGACACTGGCGAGGGGGGAGAAGGCCTCATGAGTGTAGACCCTTGAACAACACAGGTTCAATAATCGGGATGTGTCAACACGATGTTTTGCTGAGTCAGTGGGCATTACAGTGAACCATTGTCCTTCACGGCCTCTGCCGCAGGCCTATCCTCAGATGCAGCGCAGACAACGCAGATGGAAGAGATGGACTGAGCAGGTTAGCTTGCAGGTTCTCCGGTGGTTGTACAAGGCAGTTGCACCAGATGCACCAGCATCGCTAACGATGTTGCAACCACGACGGGAGATCCTCACAGCTGGACTTCCTCGTTCGTTCCTTTCGGTTGGGACAAACCCTCGCGGCTCAAAAGCAGATCGTGCTCAGACCCCCGCCAAAGCGGTATGTCGGTGGGAGACATGGGTTAGCACGTGACTACTGGACGACTAAAGTCAGTCGACCATGAGCGCATGCTCCGGGCGTCAAAACACGAGCCTGGAAAATGGGAACAGCTGCTGCAAGTGAGTCTGGACGGCCTACGGGTTCAGCGTTCAGCATTTGCTTTCTCTGGATACTGCACTGCCTCCGCACTGCACTTCTTGCTTGCTGCAAAACACGCGGTTCAGGATGTGCTGACGGATCTGGATGCATTTGGCTTTCCGCGAGAATATGCTGTCCGTCGCCGAGATCCGTGCGAGTTTTTTGCCATCTTTCAGTGTATCTGTAGTCGGAAATCAGTCGCGGGCCGACCTTAGGTCCGATGCTTGCAGCTCAACAAGCACAACCACGTGACTACAACGCAACAGCCCCAGGGGGCACCTGTGGATTCTTGGTGGTTCTAGATTCTCGGATGGAAAGATGTGGAAAGCCATGCCTTTCCGCGTTCCCTACTGCTTCTGCTCCGCCATGTTTCGCCCAAGCCCAACCTCTGAGGTACTACCTCCTGAACGAGAAGAAGCGGCGCCTCATGGAGCGCCTGCAGCGAATCCCCGGGGTGCGTCGTCCCCTTTGTGTCAAATGCAAATATGCCTGTGGGAAGTATTTTTCTAGAGATTGGGAGAGGTGATGTCCGAGTCGTGTCGCTCTCTAGTTTTCTGTGCTTGGGGACTGGAGGCGACCATTTCATCTGGTTCGTTTCAAGGTAAGCATGAATTGACAATGTATTGGGTGTTGGGTCGAGGACTTGTGAACATGACTACATTTTCGATTCTGTCTCTGTACACACACTTGCTGACACACGAGGACTCCGACTTCGCCCAACCATGTATGTATGCCTACCTAGATGAACAGGTACATTCACCTCCTGACACGATTATGCATGCATGCATACATAAATAGGTAGATGCATTCACCCGAATTCTTGTCAACAACCCTCGGCTGCCCGCATGGCAAAGACATGCACACACTGCATGATGCAAGTGCGAGCATGCACGCACGGGCACAAACACAAGTACATACACACACACACAGAGGAACAGCCACATCCCCATCCACACATACATGCACAAATAACTGCATGCATACTTACATAAATACATACATACACACATACATGCCACATACCGCAACACACACACATATGTGTTTGTGTATGCAAGTATGTCTGCACGTACATACGACATACACTTATACGCATATATGAACATACATATATACACATGTAACGTACATATATACACATATACACACGTACAGTCGTACGCACATTCATGCATCCGCATGCACATATACACACAACGACACATCCATATCCACACATATACGCGTGCACACACACGCATGCACATGGACGTTCATGCACATGCACAGACAACGCACATGCATGTACGGACATGCACATGCATAGACGTTCGTAGACATCCATACACATGCATATGCCTCGGCACATGCACGTGCACATGCATGTACCCAGACATATGCATGTGTATATGCCTGTGGGTGCATCAATGAATCCATCCAGGCATCCATAGAAAACACATGCACAAATAGATAGACATCTGCATCTGCATCTACACATACATATACATAAAGTACATATTACACATGTACAAGAACACCCACACACACAGATACATATATACACATGCATGCATGCATACATATGTACATACGGCTGGGTGCGCATTAGCATATGCGCAGACTCGAATGATTCAGATCACTTCTCACATCTGGTCTCGCTGCGTTTGTGCAATGCAGATCCATGCAGGTGTGTGTGAGTGTGTGCATGCATGCATGTCCGCACACGTGTATGCACATATATGGTCAGGCGCCCATGCCCTCGCCCCGGTACCCTCTTTGTAGTGTGGGGGTTTTGGGGTCTAGGGTTTAGCTTCAGCTTTTGAGTTTGGGGTTTAGGGTTTAAGGTAAAAGAGCTATAAGATTATAAGGCTTCGAGCCGGCAAGAGCTTAGGGAGGGTTTGGGGCGTAGGTTGGTTAGGGTGACGGCTTATGTTCTGCTTCAAGCTTAGAGCCTGCAGTTAGGCGGGGGTTAGGGTTGGGTGTAAGGTTAAAGTAGTAAGCACAGGTTAAGGTTAATAAAACCAGGAACAAGCCCTACGTTGTAGAGTTTATGGCTTGCGTAAGGCTTGCATAAGATGCCGGCCCTCTCTGTGATCCCTGGCCGCCCCCCAGCAGCACC
>CAJNJA010036696.1:28873-60013 GCA_905231915.1 Symbiodinium necroappetens
ACCAGACCATACCATTGGGGGGGGGCTGGGACGCCAGACGACTGACCACATATGCGTGTGCGTGTGCGTGTGTTATGCAGATTCTGTGTCCGAGGGTCTGTCGACGGTCGGTCGGTCTGTCTGTCTGTCTGGCTGCCTGGCTGCCTGGCTGGCTGGCTGGCTGGCTGGCTGGCTGGCTGGCCGTCTGCATGTCTGTCTGTCTGTCTGTCTGTCTGTCTGTCTGTCTGTCTGTCTGTCTGTCTGTCTGTCTGCGTGTCTGCCTGTCTGCCTGTCTGCCTGTCCGTCTGTCGGTCAGTCAGTCTTCTGTGTCTGTCTGTCTGCGTCATTTTGTATTTGTGGACGGTTCAGTGCATGTGTGTGTGTGTGTATGTGTGCGTGCGTGTGTGTGTGTGTGTTGCTATCAACGTACCGGAGGCTAGTTGCATTGCCTCCGCCTCTTCGATGGCTCTTTGCTCAAAGTGTTTAACACGTAGTGGTGCGGCCGTGGCCCATCAGGGCCAGCGCCCAAAAGGCTCGGCCGGGTTTGGGGAGGCATGGCTGGAGCTCCCAGCAAGCGCAGGTACAGCTCAAGCCTCTGTCTCTGTGTGTGTGTGTGTGTGTGAGTCTATGCTTTGGCATATGTCTTTCGCTCCTCGACCATGCTTTCTACTTTTGCTATCCCTCATGTAGCAGTGCCTGTCAATTGCTGTACCCTGCGAACACGTCTGCATATGACATGGATTTGATGTGAGCATATGGGATTCGTTTTGAAGATCTGCAGGCGACACAGGCCAGATGAAGTGCTGTCCTTAGACGGTGCGGTGGGATGCCAGCCAGCGAGGAATCGCCCTGCCCCGAGGTTCGTCAGCATCATACAAAAGCGAGCATCTGCCGCACCTGGCAAGTCAATGATCCTCAACCCGGAGGAGTGGTCGTGGGGCCCATTACATGCGCCTGCAGTTCAGAGGGCACATGCGGCATCCAGCTCTCCAGGACTATGCAGCTGCTGGTGGCGAGCTGTGACACGGCAGAGCTGGATGGGTTGGAAGGGAAGTTGAGGGCAGGAGTGGAGCGGGGGTTGTGGCTTCTCCCTCACTTTCTCACTTCAGGCATCAGGTGTCGCGACGTTGTGATGTGTTTGCTGACCAGTTGGACTGGAGTGTGCCGCTAGTAATGCCGCTTGTTTGTCTTCCGGCTCCGCGGCCGAGCGCTGTCAACATGCGATCCTTGACGAACTGTACGAGTCGGAGAGCTTGAGCCATACAGTAGCGCAGATCCAGCTTGTGTGGGTTTTTGATGACCCCTCGCGGGTGTGTTTTTGTTCAGAGATCCTTGTCTTTGGCCCACCTTCTACGTAAACAAGGATTTGTTTCAGCCACGTGGGTCGAGGCTTGTGATCGCAATGGTCCTCAGCTGGGTCCTGACGCGACTGGGCTACAAAGAATCACGCATGTTGGCCGTTGACGGGGGGATTCTCAACGTACTTTGCCTGGGGTTTGTGGTTCTCTTTGTTACCTTATGTTGTCTGTGAGACAACCCGTTCTTCCAACGTGCCCCTCGCTCAGGTACATCTATGCAGCCCAGCTGCAGCAGTTTTGCACCATGCTCTAGTTTGCCACTTTGGGGAACTCTGCACACAGGGACGACTGTTGATTGGAGCTTCCTCTGCAGCGGAGACGAATCTGTACAGCCTCAAACCCTCGACCATTTTCTGAGGATCATGACATCATCAAAGACAACCAGCTGAAGAGGCGTCAATGGGTCCATCTCTGCGTTCCTTCCTGCATGAGAGTTGATGCCAGCTACCTGACTTGGACATCCTTGGAGGCGTGTGGGGTACAACAACCTCTGCGTTGGATGGGATATGGCACCAGCAAAGTACTTTGCTGGCCCTATCTTCGTAGCATCCTGGTTGCGATGGTTTCTTGGGAGCTAGCTCGCTGTCTTTGGGATTCGGGAAGCGGACAGTGACGAGCTGAGTTATGAATGTCGTGCAAGTCTCCAACTATGCAGAAGCTGCGGCCAGCCGTGCTGGTTCGTCTTCAGCTAGGTGCAATCAAACGCTGGCCGAGATCGTTTACTTTTTGGAACTAAGGGCATCGTGTTCTTTGAGTCGCGACACTCGGCTGCACAGCAATATTCTTGTTCTCAATTTTTTTGGCCTGCCGCATTCAAGGATTCATGCAGCTGTCCTATCAGCGGGCTGCGATCGACCCATCCAGCAACCGGAACGAGGAGCGTGCTTCGCTTTCGAGCAGTTTACTGGCATGTTCATTGTGTTTCCGTTTTGTCTTGCAGGACCGAATAATAATGGCCCGAGCCTTATATAGAAGTTCACATACACAGTACGAGGGATTTGAAATCTCAGCCGCGTCCCAGATCACCAATTTCTTCAGCACACTGAGCTGGCAGCCTGGCAGAATTCTGCTCCGTTTGGATTGGGCTTCAACAAACAGCAACATCTTGTGCTTTGTGCCCGTTGGGTTGACTTAGGACGTTGCAAGAAGGGAGTGCATTAACACCTGCCCAGGATGGTGTGCATCCTGATATTCGTGTGTTCGCCGGTGGAGAACGCGACTTTGCACACCTTCTCCTTCGTGCAGCTGGTCGTGCCGCTCTGCTCGACTGTGAACTCCCACGTTCTCAAATCATCGCTGCCCGAGACCGGAGTACCAAACGGAGGTTGATTCCTAAAGGGCACTTAGAAAGTAGTCCAACTTTGCAACCCCCCTCAAGCAATTTCCGCACCAAGAGGCTACCAGGCCCCAAGCAATGCTTCCGCCAGTCTGTAGTTCTGAATCACTTCAGAGTTCACAGCAGGTTTGGGTATTTCGCCTATGCGGCTAACTTCGTGACAACGGACGTGAAGTACCACCCGCGAGGCGAGGGAGCCTTGGGAGCCTTGGAGGGTTTGACCTGGACGGATGCGTGCTTCGCTTCAGTCCAACTCACCGGAGGTTCCCATGTCTTCATCGGCATCTTTGGCTTCTTCTCCTTGATGTCTCGCGGCTGGCAATAGACTCGACGAGATCACAAATATCTTTCAGCTTCAGCTTGGCGGGCGCAGAAGCACTGAGACCCTAAACCCTAACCGTAAACCCCACGCGCTGGAGCCCACCCCCCCGAAGCCTTTTAACTCAAAACATGTAAGTAAAGCCGTCCCGTCGGGTAAACCTTGAAGCCTGAAGCGCTAAACCCTGCACCCAAAACACGGTGCAGTGCAAGCACTTTGTCAATTGCCCCAAGCTGTTGTACTCGACTAGTACCTTACACCCTGATTTGATGATTTTACCCTGGCTCAGAGTACCGGCGAACTGATGTGCTCTTCTGGAGCCTTCGTGGTTAGATCCCTGAGGTTTGGAACTTGCGCCGTGGTCCAGTTTCTGATGTACTCGGAGGCCAGCTCTCGCGAGCAAAGACGACCGGATGGATGTAGTTGTGGCGCGTCGTTTTCACAGAAGATTTTCCCGATGCCAGGAGACTGGTCCTGGTCCGATCCCGCCTGGACCTTGGGGATTTTTGCTGGTGTGTGTCCGTAATGTCCGTAAAGGGATTGAACAGACAGATGCTAGTTGTTACAACAACAGTGCCGGCTGTGTGGAAATATGACTGCAACGACTTACTGCTGGTTGGGCTGGACCGAACCCATCTGCGCGAGAACTGGTCGTTGTCGCACAAGGAGCGTGTTCGTGGACGTTGCGCGGAAGGTTTACATGAAGCTTCACATGATGTCCTGTACATTAGCCATGTCAGTCGAGATTTGCAACGGGTGAATTTGTGCAATCAGCATGTGCCATTGCTGTACTGAAAGACCTGCTGTCCACCAGAAACTCCGAGGTGGTGGGTGACAGCAACTGGTGACTATGACGCTTGACCGAATTTGGCATGTTTGCAATTCTTAAGACGAGTTTTGAAGCAGGTTGTGTAACGGAGCAAAGAACTGTGGGCGGCAGTCGCTGCTGGCAGCTGCCAGTGCTCTTTGTGAACTGAGGGCTGGTTTGTGTGCCTGGGTGTGCAAGGCCACGTTGGGGCAGCAACTGATTGCAGAAGAAATCGTTTGGCAGTGCAGCCTTCCATGCGACCGATTACAATAGAGAGATGTGCAGGAAAGAATGGAAGTACTGTAAGTCATGCCGACTCAGATTTGTTCACATGCAGTGACGCCTCCGGCAGGCAGTATTTCTTTGGGGGTTGTGCTTGGGGGATGTGCGGTGGGATGGTTGACGAAGACTGCGCCCTAGTCCTTGGTGGACCTCTGGCCGAACGAGCACCAAAGTGAAACCTCGCATGTCAAACTGCATCACACTGCCAAGGGGTCACAAGAGCGGCCCACTACCCTCGGCTTGTGAAGCCCGGAGGTTACATGAGGCCAAGGGCGCCCTCGCTGCGCCTGGACTTTGCTCTGACGAGCGACGACGACTTCCAGGCGCGGCGATTCCATTGGGCCATCGACCCATGAAACTTCCGAGCTGTAGGGTTGGGGCGATTGCTTGATATTGCTTGCAGCTCTGACCACGTGCAGGAGGGAGTTGACAGGGTTCCAATATCTTGTCGTGCGGGCTTTGCGGTCATGGCACCACATCATCAGAAGAATAGGAGTCGTTGAAACTGTAGCTTTAGCGGCGGCAGATTCGTTCGTGGTGGGTTTGGCAGGTCCTCGGCGAAAGGAAGCCGGCGGTTGCTCCCTAGCTTTTGATTAGTGTCATCCTTCTCTGCTTTTCAAGAGAAGCGCGCCTCAGAGTCCCCACAGCCGAGTTCCTAGACACTTCAGGCCCTGAACCGTACTGGACCATGTGGTACGTCTTATTTCCGGCAGTCGTTCTGTGTCAGATGGGGAGAGCACTTGTTCTTCAGCCTATACCCGTTCTCAAGGAGAGTGGCCGCACCTCCGGATCGCCGTAGGACAGGTATCCTTGACTGATGCGTGTGTGCGGCATGTGCCGTCCATGGCTGCAGGAGTTGTTGACACCGCTCCGTGCGGAGATGTACGGAGAGAACTGCTGAATAATTACGGGCATGGCGTCTGTTTGCCACAGCCTTTTCCAACGGATTTGTCCACAGTTTCGAGAGATCAGTCGCAGGAATCGTGCATAAGCCAGCGCGGTTGCTATAGCAGAAGTCGCGAACAGAACGAGGCTGCGAAAGCTGAACGAGGCTGAAACGCTGCCTAAACCCAGCTGTTGTTTCAGCCTCAGTGACGATGGGCAAGAGGCCCAGACACGGGGATTGGTCGCGGTGAGTGTACCAGATCCTTTCGCTCACCCTTACAGCCTTACAGTCTTACAGTACGGATGGCAAATTCCCTGGTGGTTTCCTGGTCGCTGTTAGTCAGGTTGCAGCTTGAGGGGAGGAATGAGGTACACTCCATGCGGCATACACTGCACGCAGCACCTGCGCGGCGTACTGGGCACTCCCAGATTCGAATGCCGCCCGTTGTACTGCCACTGCGCCACGAAGATGGCGCTCAGCTGGACTAAGATGCCTGCATCGCAGCTTGGGCCAGGTCCCTGTGCACTACACTGGCACATAGGCTCTGTGCTAGAAGACTGTGGCAAGAGAGCTTGCAAGGGCTTGCGCTAGTAGGAGAGAGCCGCTTGGGACCGCTGAGTCTTCGATGTGACGTTGTGAGTGACGCACGACATGCCTTGATGTGTGCGAGAAAGCCTCATTGCCACACTGGGAGAGCCATGAGTGGTATCGGAATTAAGATAGGGGTTTATCCTACATGTGGTGTGCCCGTGGTGCAGCACGGTGTGCGAGGTTAAGCCAGCTTTCTGGTCGCCTTTTCGGAAGCAGGGTCCCTGTCACCCTTTCCCCTGCCGCAGGCCGACTACGTATCTGCGATGTTTGACTGTCAGGGCCTTTGATATGACAGCTACAAGATAGGGATGAGACGTTGGGTGTCAAGCTTTTGCTACGAGGCGATATTCCAATACCACCGGGCGGTGATGCCGCAGCCGGCACGGCCGGAATCTCGGGGCTGAAGCCCGGAAGCTTCACCAAAGTGGGGAATGGTGGCAGTCCTGTTTTGTTCGTAAAGGGTTAGAGCCCTCGGATCTTCCAGTGCAATGAAGATTATTGAAGCACCAGGGTCTTGCCCAACTTTCCAGGGCTCTGCCTGCAGCGACCATATCTCCATCGTCGCAAACCAGCCAGGTCTGCGGGGGTGGGCGTGGTCGGGGTTGGTGAAATGGTAACAGAGATACGGCTACCAACATTCCGGAAATCAGCTCATCCAAGGATGCCGGGACGAACTTGTTTGAGAGTGCCGTGCCTGTGCCCTTCAACTGTTCTGCAGGAAGCCCATCCACCGCAGCTCCACCAGGCCGTGCTTGTGCCGCAAGACTGCGTAGAGGGCTTGTGCCTAGGCCGTGGGGCGTGTGAGGGTGCGGGCTCATTCCGGGCTCTCAGTGTCAGAGTTGTAGAAATTTGACCCGACTCCACGCGTAAAGGCTCTAATCCCAGGGCCCTGAGCCCTAATCACATCTTCAGCCTCTGCCAGCCACGGCACCGGCGCCGACGCCTCCCAAGGTGCGAAGGCGCGCTGGGATGAAATGATCTCCTTAACGCTTGAGACAGCGCAGCCGGCGCAGCCGTGATCGCTTCGCTTGAGACTGGACGAGCCGGCAAATTTTGCGCTTAGCTCCAGGTGCGCGTCGCCGCCGTCACAGGCCCAGGCCAGCAAGCCGACGCCGACTCCAAGGACGCGCTGGGGGACCCTGGAAAGGATGTCAAGGCTCTAGGCCCTCTGGGCCATCTTTTCCCTCTTGGGCTGCATCTCTTTCGCTTGGAGTACTGGAGGACCAGCGCCAGGACGCCATGCAATCCTCGGGCCGTGGGCCAAGCCTCCCGTGCTTCTCTCGTGCTTCTCCACGGCTTTCCAGTTTGTCGCAAGACGAGTGCGATTGTAGCTGTAGTAGGTGCATGACCGCCAGCTTGCAAGGGCTGGGCTGGGGTGAACTCGCGCCCAAGAGATTGCTGGAGCATGCTTGAGCACGACGGAAATGCACACGTGAAGTGGTCAGAGTCCTCTGTCAGCGCTTTTGGCGGCTTGCGGGGTTCTCAGGTGGGAGGGCCAGCTGCCGCAATGGCCTCTCCGGCTTCGCCGGGTCCCGGGTTGGCAGGGTTTAGCCGCTTAGCCACGGCTAGAGGCGCAGGCTCGCACAGCCACAGGTCAAGATTCACTGACGTGACGAGGCCACGCACGGCCAGCGGCGGCTATCCGAGTTCAGCTAGGCGGCCAGCCTTGTCGTAGTGTCGTAGACGCTTGCGGCGTTGTTTGCAAGTCCCATCACCGTCCGCAATCGTCACCCCCGCCACAAGAAGCTGACTCGAAGCTGATTCCAATGGACACCCGACCCTGCAGAGCACACGAACACAGGGGCACGCTGCGAGGCACGACATGTTCTTGGGGTTTGAACTCGGACAGGACTGGTACCCGTCCTGCTCGTGCACCTGCCTCACCGCCAGCGAGTTCGTCCAAGGCACAAGCTACTGCATTCAGCAAACCCAAGAAAGAAGAAAGCAATGTAAGTCCATCCTAGACACCCGGAAAAGCTTGGCTCGACCCAAACTGCTAGATGGAGAGCTCGCCACCTTCGGCACGGCGTGCAACGCCTGGCACGTCCTCCTCGTCCTCCGGGCCGGAAGCCATGGAAATTTGGGGGGGTCATGAGTCTTGAGGCTTGAAAGGCTAAGGTTTCCATTGCTTGGACATACAGGCGATAGGGAGTGATAGGCATGTTCGAAGTTTTGAGGATTGTGCTGTTGCATCCACCATGATGAAACCTTTAGTGCAGCACAGAACATGTAAAGTCTGAACCGTTCAAGCCAAGGCACAACCATGCAGCCGTGGCTGCTGCCGTCGCCAACAAGGCCGTGGCTAGTATTGGCAGGGATGCTTTGCGCTGTGACCCGGGTTAGCAGCACGTGGCGTCCCTGAGTACGCGTCTCGAGCGGCCTGCAGGTTGCAGCTGCCACGCAAGCCGGGCCCCGGGCCCCAGTCAGGGGTCCAGGACCGATTCGAGGTGTTTAGCCGGCCTCTCTTTGGTTCGGGGATGTCTGATTGTGTGGAAGAGCGCTGCATGTGTGCCATGTGCCGTCGAGTCATTTTATCTGTGTATCTGCATGGGATAGAGTTGACAGGCAAGTTGTTTGTCCAGCATTTGCAGAGTCGCAAGGATCATTACTGCCCTGCATAGAGAGGCTTCGGAGCTACGGAGCTAGCAGGGCCAACAGTTGTACCTATTTTCAACTTTGGCGGCCCAATTCTCTGCACCGGCTAAACCCTTGGGAAGAGAGCCTTTCACACGGCAGATCGAAGCCTTCAGTCCGCCCAGCCTCGGCAGCTTCCGCAAAGGCACTATGGCGGGTTGAGGGCTTCAGTCTCACAGCTTCAGATTTCTTCCGAGTTTTTTGGGGTGTTTAAGCCAGCTTGTCGACAGCGCGCATGAGATCAGATTGCCCTGACTCCGTCACGTGGCCATTTGGCAAGATTGTGCACATGGGTAGTTTTGTAAATTGGGGTCCCTTTTCGACTCCTTTTCATAAGGGTGCCGTACTATCCTAATTTAGAGAATTACCCACATCGGATTTGGGATTTGCCAAAGTTGCGTGGACACAGGGAGAGAGATGTTTCCAGCCATTTTTGGCTTAAGCTGAAGCTCAAGCGTGACGGATCACACATTGTTGTCGTTCGACAGTAACTCGTTTGCTCAGACCCCATTTTCTCGGTGTCTGATGGGTCAATCCAAGCTTTCTGAACATCCTCACACACCAATAAATCGCGAATCCCCAAAAAGGAGACTCGAACAAGAATCACATTGTGACGAGTACAAGGAGCCGGAAGAGACACAAGCGACAATGCCAGCTTGGCCCGCGCCAGAAGCGGACACACAGAAACACTGGCGCATGAAGTGAGGAAGTGGTGGACTGACAATCCAGCTGCATGCCCAATACGACATCATAGCAAGTGCAAATAGAAACAGCAGCAGAACTCAGAAGGGAAGGGGGAACCCAGGCAGCCGCAAGCCTCCAACCGCAGCAGGCAACCGACTCAAACAGCATGGACAAAACATTCAGTTGTTACAGGCCGTTTCAAGCCTGCGAACAACCCCTCGAAGCGCAATGCCACCCTACACCAAGCAATCTGCACGTATCCAGCACTTCGTTGATGCAGCCAAGCCACAGAGGGAGACTCGCCAGCCGCAGCCGTAGCTTCACCTTGAGAACCGGAAGCAGTTTTCGCCGGAATGGCTGGTACAGCACAACCGCAGATACCATTTTGCAGACTTCCTTGCATTTGCTAGGAATAGGAGGGAACACGGCCCGTGGACGACAGCCTGAGGAAACAAGCAGAGTCTGCTCATCTTAAACGCGAAACCTCAAGATTGTGCTTCCCCACGTCACGGGGACGGGGGAGGATAAAGACGGGTTGAACTATAGCATTGGGTGGAGCAGGTCGAGATGGTGGACTCTTAAGAAACACTGGCCACGATGGCAATTCGGACACGGGGTGATCCGGCAGCCAGCGCCACGAGGGGAGCCCAGCCGGAGGACCGAGGATAAGGGGGCATTGAGACGCGGACGGAAGGTTGGGGATCCTCCCGCGAATTCATCGATGGCGGAGTAAGCCGCGGGGCGGCGTGGCCCATGCCAGCAGACAACTCGATCCGAGCATCCATCCCCCTGGCCACAAAGTGGACAGGCGGGCCTAAAGTATTTGGGCCGTAACAGGTTCCTCAAAACAGAAGACACACCTTATTGTCAATTTTTCTCCCTGTACGTGTGTAGTATGTAGCGGCTGCATAGCGATTGTGCTTTGGTGAAGCCAACTAGCACGTACTTGTCTGTTATGCCTTGGGGACTGACACTGCAGCACGCAGATTCGCTGCACAGGCAGGTTTGCGTAGAGTTCTTATATTCGACTGACGTATGTACATGCATACATACATACATACATACATACATACATTACGTACGTACGTACATATATATATATATGTACATACACACATACACACACACACACACATACACAGGAATCAAGTTATCTTAGTACGATGTCATAATTGATAGAAGACGTGCTAGTGTATTACATAGTATAACGCTATATGTTCTTGTCTGGGTATTTTGGGCAATGGATGACAAGAGTAAATTTACCCTTGATTAAGCATGCCGGGAGAGCATTGTAAGTTTTCCCGCTGCTTGCCGTGGGTTAAGAATGACTGTTGTTATGGCTTCGTTGTGGTTTACAAAACACAAGACCATCCATCCCTGAGACGGTTGGCACGATTGCATCAACAGCAACAGCAAACGGGAGACGGCGACAGTTACAAGGATGTCAGGCCCGATCCACCAAATCCCTGTAACTGTCGGTGTTTTTGAGGCAGCATGGCAAGGTTGAGGCCGAAAATCGGCAAGCATCAGGCAGATTCTGCATCGCGTGCTCACCAACCTCCACCAGACCACGCCATGAGGGGGTGTGGGTGGAAGTCTTCATTCCAGGTTTGTGGTGCGTACACCAAGGATATCAACGCATGTCGTTACACGCATGCTATGTGTTACGCGGGCACAGCTTCTTGCGGAGCAGTTTGCACGAGCTTGTGATTCAAGGGCGCAGAGGTTGAAGGAGAATCTCGTGCAGGTGTCTCCGAACATGTCTGCTCGGACCACAATGCTGGGATCTCAGTACTCGTAGCCAACTGCGGCTGTATCTCTGTTGCTCTTCTTGAGACCACTTGGGACAAGTGTAGAATTCCAAGGACGCGACCCGGCAGCCTGGCGAAATCCAGCAACTCGGGCTCCCTGATGCACCGCATCCTGGCCAAGGTGGGAACTTTGAAAGGGTTTCAGAGTTTAATTTTACGCTTTACAACACAAACCTGTGTGTCCTACTTTACTCCTGCGACCCTGACCGTGAGCTTTGCAAACGTGTCCAATGCAGGATCCCTCTCCACCGGTCCGCCGCACAACGCCCACCACTGCTCCGCACGTTCCGCACACGTCGTCGGGGACCTGGCGTCTGCATAGCTTCCACATTCTCTTGGATAGCGGATTGCGGGCCAGGAGCCGTCTTGAGCCGAGCTTGGGAATTTCATGTGACCCGTGTGTCCTCAGCCAGGCACAAACGCTATCTCAGCGCAACCCATCCTCTTTCTCTGTTGCACCGTTCTGCGCCTGCAGTAGAGTGTGCGTGTTACATCCTTTGGTTCGCATCTGTCATGGCCATCTTTGAGTGGGGCCCTGGACCCTGGCAATGGCATCATGGCTGTGGGCTTTGGCGGCGTCGCCGCGCTTGGAGGCGGAGTCCAAGCTGGGACGTCTGCGATGGTCTGCGGGTGTGAAGATTCGGAGGTTCCTGTCAGGTTCTAAGATCACGACAAGGGCTGACACGGATAATGTCCACAAGCCAAACTCAAACATGATGGATCCTGCTTCAACATCGCTCTAGCTTGAGCATCAAACGTTGGACATCGCTTGCCATCGCTGTTATCGTTTGCATCCTGTTAAATGACAGGAGGTGAAAGCCAGCCCAATTAAAGAAGTGTTGCCGAACCAAGCACGATGACTCTGCCAGCAAGTTTTGAAGCCTGTGTATCGCATGGCAGTTGACAGCGGTTTCTTTCGAAGCTAGATATCGTCTGGACAGACCTTGTGTGTACAACATGGGTGATATGAGTCGTACGAGCCATGATGTGTCAAGCGTTGCACCAGGCCTCACACTGCGGGACGGGGCCTTGCGACCGCCCATGGGCGGTCGGCTTGCAGCCCTCGGGGAGCATCGAAGCCGTCGTGTCTCTGTTTGGGCGGAGGTTGCTGGAGCCAGCTTTTGCTGTGGCCTCGGCGGTCTCTGCAGGAGTGCGCAGACGTTCGCTGCGCGACCCATCGTCTGGCTCACCCGGAGGTGCCTTGGGAAACGACCTCTGCCTCTGCGTTTTCTCTTCGTTCAGTCTTTTGTGTTTATGCAGCAAGGGCTTGGCAGGTACGGCCGGCCTTTGTAGCGTTTGCCATGGCGCAGTGCAAAGTTGCGAAGCTCCACTCCGAAGTGCTCCCGGTCGCAAGACAGGGATTTTGTCTTCCAGCCATCCGGTGGAACTTTCACAGAATACGCCTACTTCCTTGCACTTTGCTGCAGTGCCGGCTGGCCAAACGGACTCTGTTTGGCTTCTCGTTGCATGAGGTGACAGTTCTGGCAATTGGCTCGGGCGGCCTCCTCTTTGAGTGGGAGGTGCTGGAAGCATTGCGGACCAGCTGCTCGGCCAAGCACACAAGCTGTGGTGTGGGCTCTGGGGTGCAGGGGTGACTTGCTTATGCTCGAGATCCTATTGATTGTTGAACTGCACGTCTTTCTAAATTGCGCTCGTGCAGAAGTTCCCCAAGAGCTGAGTCTTGCACGAGCATCGCCCCGAAGAGCCCACGATCCAGGCCTCCATGCCCACGTAAGCTCCTAAACCTTAGGCTGAGGCCAGGGCATCATGTTCGCCTCCATTCACCTTGTCGATCCCCTTTACAGCGTTCCGACTTCAGGCGATGTCAGGGGGTGGGGTAGATAGATGCGACGGAGGGCATGTATGTCCATGGATGGCTCAGACAGAGCCGGCACATGCCGGCACAATTGCCCATGTCCAAGCACAACCTTTCAAACTGGAAGTTGGCAGTGCGTTCCGTGCATTCTACCAGCGCCCGTGGGACCAGAAGGCCGATATTGCGTGGCTCCACAACGTAGGCGACCACACCATGACAATCAAGGAATGGGGCTGGAGGGCTGGAAGAGCCCAGTCTGAAAGGATAGGTCCTGAAACGAGGTTCCCAGTCTTGGCTGTTCACGGTTTGGCTTTGGAATCCGGAGGGCAAGAGAGCTTCATCGGGGCCGGAGAGAAACTGGGAAGAACTGATGAAACTCCTGGCCCCCAAGCTGCAGAAGACCACCCAGAACCAAAACAGGCCAACAGTTGAAAGCGCACCGGAGTGGGCAACAAGCAGTCAACAAGCAGTGGCCAAGAGGCTCTGGTTTTGTTCTCTACAGGAAAGTTAGAAAATTTCGCGGACTTGGCGGCCATGTCTCCCTCCATCCGTCCTGAAGGCTCCTCTCTGGACTTTGTTCGACTGAGTCTGTTGAAAGCTTCACGGAGATGTCGTTGTACACCTCGCCCACAGGTGCTTCCTCGCTTGAGAAGCACCGATTAGCTCGTTGTGCCCTGGAGGCGAGGCTGGGCTCATGTTGTTTGGAGGGCTTGGGCTTGACTGTGGACGGAGTTGGCGTATTGTGGGCAGCCGGATGCGAGGATTCGTTGAGGCAGCTTCCTTCGAAGCCCAAGCTCGGCGCGAGGCCTTCCGAGACTGGTTCTCCGGGGCCTCCGTTGCAGCTTACGCGAGCTTGGCAGAGTTCGAGACGAGCGCGGCGCGGGACTCCAAGCTCGAGTATGGGTTGGGAAAGTACTGTATGGGGCTAGCCCTAAGCCGAGGTTTGGAGTAAGGAAAGGCCAAGCCCCGTTCCTTGCAGGATCTGCAGTTGGACCTGATCTTGAAGCTGGATGCTGAAGGAGTAGAGCTGGAGGACTTCAAGCCTCCCATGAATGCATTTATGCAGTTTATGCAGATTGCATCCTCTGAGTGCCTGGTCAGCCGGACGGGAAGGAACAAGGCACAGACAGAAACGGAGGGGTTCCGAGGCTTCTTACGGTCCTTACGGTGGCTTCTTGGGGATATGGGCTTCCCTCGAACCTTGGAATTGCGGCACAGTTCGAGGACTGCGCCGCACAGCTCCGGGCTGGGCGCCTTGCCAGCGATGGAGCCTTGATGCAATCAGTAAGCAGCCTAGCAGGGCCTAGCATGTCCGGGCCCCTTTTTTCTGATGCGGCTGCGACCTGCTTCTGCCAGCAAGGCCTGTTCTTTCGTCTATGTGGCTGTGATGGTCATGATGCACCCGAGTGCGAGGATGGCAGCAGAGACCTGGCTGCTCAAGCCTGCGCAAGGGCCAGTTTGTCAAGGTCATTTGCTCAGATCGAAGGTTGCCAAAGGCTCTTCCGGCGGCTTCTCTCTGCACGCTGCGAGGGCAGTGCCTGGTCTGCGGGTGAAGAGGCTGCTCTCCGCAGGATTTCAAGCGTTTCACTTTTTCACCTGCAGGGCTCTTTAGCTATCGCAAGGCTTCAGGGCCATCTCACGGTTCCGATTTGTCGTAGTGTCCGGGGAGGCCCAGACACCGACGTGCGCTAAGAAGGACCTCGAAGCCCTAACAGACAGAAAACACTAGGACATGGAGATACTTTAAACTCCGGGAAGCGGCAGTCTGACAGTCTTTGAGGCGGAACTTTTGCCAAACGGTTTTGGAACAAGGCCCAAAGTCCCTGCACGATCCCTTGCACACAAGTCACAAGAGAGATTCAGTGCCTGCAAGTCTCGGGACGGCCACGGGGTTCATTGAGCAAATGCAGATTTCCTCGAGACGGAGAGGAAAGACCGACCAAAACCAACCACCACGCTGTCGGGGCTCGAAGCAGCACCGTAGCCCCGAGCTCTGCAGGTTTTCTTCGAGCCTCCTCCACCCGACAAGCACTGCATGGAGCATCGAACCAGGCACACCGATGGAAGTTTAAGGGCTCGAGGTCAGGTTGGGCGTTTGAGTTTCAGGCTTTCGGGGCTAGCGGGTAGGGCAGTTTAGAGGTTCAGGGTTTCGGGGTTTCAACTTAGCTTGTGCTGGGCTCTGTAAAAAATCTAAAGAATGGCCGCGCTCCTCCTAGCCGATGCAGCAAAGATGCCGAGCAAAATCCAAAAGCGATTTGGGGTTTAGGGGCTCCAAGCATCCATAACCACCATCGCCTAGGATCGCGACCTCTTCCCCGCGCGACCGTGCGGCTTCTGAGGGGCTTCGCCTGCTGCGTGTCGTGGCAGAGGGAGTCAGCAGAGGCCGCAGGGTCCTGGGGCCATGGGGTTTGGATTCTGAGGGTATGAGAAGACTTTCCAGAGGCATGCGGAAGCAAGATGGGCAGAGTACAGTAGCTTGTGTCAGCAAATCCGGGCGATTGCCTGCAAATCGAGTCAGAAAGCCAGCAGCTGCCTGTCGCGAACGGGGTCGCCTCGAGTCAAAAGCAAGCGGCCACGGAAGTCAAAAGGCAGGAAGCTCCAATCAGTAAGCTGCAAGCTGGATATGGGAAAATGGGAAACAGAAGCGACCACGCAGTACCTCCTCTTGCACCCACAAGTAGTTGTACGCTAGTTTGCATTAAAGTCTGCACATCTCAAGAGATGGATGGGACATGTTTGACGCTGAAATGTCGGAAACGTCTACACTACATTGACATTTCCGGGAGCATGTCGTTGCGTTAGAGGTGCTGCCGTCGCATGGCACTTCCTTGGTGTTTGCCGTTTCGGGCTGGGGCGCCTCCGACAGCGGCTCTGGGGTTTACTGACTGCGACGGTGCTGTTGATGACTTGCATCCGGCCTGCTTGCTGATTCTGCCTTGATTTTTTTGTCTTTTTTTGCTGACTCCGACCCTGCCCCAATATTATGGGACCATGAAGATTTCCATTGAATCTTGTTACATTGTAGAAAAACTGCTTGCCAGAGGCAATGGTTCCATTAACCGCAACCGATAGCTATTGTGGCATCTCGCAATTGCCTCACTTCAAGACTTTCGGGGTGGATGCGATGGAGGAGTGGTTGCCATTCGCGATGCGCCGAAACCTGATGGGGCCATACTGGGCGTGAAGCGCCGGGGCGACTTTGTCGTCGCTGAGCTGGAGGACCGTCTGGCGAACCAGGGGAGAGCTCGGAGCAAGCGCAGCAAACGCTGCTGCTCTGTGCCAGGAGCCGCCATGGGTACAACTCTCGATTGAGGAGACGTCTTCTGGGCTCAGCATTGGTGTACACTTCAGCCGCCGTGAAAGGCCAGCAAAAAGATACGTGCCTGAATAGTAGAAGGAAAGGGAGCGAGAGGATGGCTGCGTGAGCCCCCTATCCCGACTGTGTGCAGTGAAACTCGTTCCGTTTCGGCGTCGTCGTCGTCGTCTTCACCATCACCATCACAATAACTTCTGTAGCACCAGCACCAGCGCCAGAGCGCCAGAGCGCCAGGCCAGCGCCAGCGCCGCCGCCGCCGCCAGCTTTAGCGGTAGCGGTAGCGGTAGCGCCAGCAGCAGCACCAGCACCAATTGGCAGTTCAAGATCCGTCAGGTTACGGGCAACATCAGAATGGAATGCCATCACCATCGCTATGTAATGAATGAATGCTTTTTCAGAGCTACATGTAGCATCACAAAAGCTGCAGATATGACTAGTCCGAGCAGAGTGCAGGATGACTGGCTCGCCGAGTTCAGCGAGCTCCAGAGGTTCTTTCAGCCCATGGAAGTTCTCATTTAAATGTTGCTACATATTTCAGACTCCTCAATGTCTGGGGATACTGTAGTCAACTGTTGGAGCGTGTTCTGGATGTTTGGATCCGTCTCGGCTGCTAGGACAAGCAAGGGAACTACAACTGCACCGAGTTGTTGGATATATCGTGGGTGGGTCTTAAACGCTCCTTCGTCATTGTTGTCTGAGAGACTTTGGGGTCCGGGGGCTGTTCAAGCCCTTCTAAAGCCAATCCATTCGTGCAGTTCAGGCCACTTCGACAAGCACCGGTTGCTTGAAACATCACACCTATCCACTACTTGCTGCACAAGAGAGGGTGACTACTTCCCCGTTCGTTGTGGCAGGTTGGAGGGTGCGCCAGCACCTGTCAATGCCTGGCTGCAGAGCTGCAGAACGTACAGTCGGAGAGAGGGGTTTGTGTAGCTTTCTTGGACAGAGGAGGACGGGGTGGAACCCGAATCTCGCTTGGAATGAAGTCGCACTCCACTTCTGCCTTCGACATCCCTCATGACTCACCTGTTTGAGCCTCAAGCCACAAGTGCCTGTCCGTGGTTGCCGATGCAAAGCCGAATCGTGATCAACGTGTTTGAGTCGATTTGAGCACTGAGGATGCTGCAAGACGGTGCCACGCTGGGCTTCGGCGTATTGCTTGCCCCGGAATGACAAAAAGGCAAATGACATCAGCTAAGGATAGGCGCGGCATCCTCAAAAGCTGATACAGTTACAGTATCCCAGGAAGTCGTGTCGTCTGAGTCTTCCATGGAAACTGCTAGGGCTCACTCTCTTTCGAAACCTTTCCGATGGTTCCAATGCCAGAAATTATGTGACAGATTGCCTGCTTTTCTGCAGGGCCGGTAGAGAATCAAAGGCGAGTTATGACTCTAGCACAGCGAAAGCACAAGATTTCAACAAGCTGAGTCGCAAACCTGTCGTGTCAGTTGCAGACCTAGTGCCGGGCCTCAAGCTGGAGAGCTGGACTCGAAAAGGGACGTCGCACCTCAGGTCTCCACCCGCAACTGTGCGGAGCTCCGGAACGGGCGCTTCGCCACGTGATCTGACCAGGCACACTGACCCGGTGGCAGTGAACACGATCTTCGGACGATACCCCCAGACACACTGAGCCTGTACGGATCGGGTGCGACGGCTCCCCAATTACAAAATTGCCCAGATGGGTTCTAGGCCTAGGCGCAGTCCAATGACATCCAATGACGAAACTGTAGCATGATAACGACCACGCCCATGGTGATGGTGGAGGAGAACTGTAACTGTGATCATAGATATCGCAAGCATGATTGCGACCATGGCGACTTTTCCGATGAGGTGATCGTGACTTGTCTGCTCCAGTGCTGTGCAGGTCCACAGAGAGTGCACGTCGCCGGGCGGCTCCGGGCTCGGCTCGGGTTGGGCTTTTCTTGGGTTCTTTCGATTTCGGGTTCTTCATAGAAAGTTTCTGAGACCAAGCCCTACCTGCCTGGGAAGGTCTCCAGAAGACACAATTTTCAGCAGGAAGACAGTTCAGAGGAGAGCAGGGGATAAAGAACAAAGGGAGGAAAAGAAGACCATGCACAAGCGCAATAGCAGCTTTAATACTTCGCCTAGCCGTCGACCCAGAGTTCCTTCCAGGCTGCGACGACTGGCCCCAGCTCGCATTCCGTGCCGCACTCTGTGCCGCACTCTGCATCGCACCCGGCGGCCCATCCCGTGGCTTGGTGGAGGAACTCATGATCTGGCAAATCCCAGAGATTGCTGACGGATTCACGATGGCCCTTCACTCGCTCTCTCCGACTCTAGGTTGTTGTTTGAGGCATAAGCATGCATCCACATAGTATGCTGGGTTTTGATAATTCAGTGCGTGCGTGCGTGCATGCGTGTGTGCGTGCGCACATGTAGTGTGTTTGTGTGCGTGTAGCGCATAGCTAGTTCTCGTGTATTCTATGTTGCGCATGCATAGGCAGGTTACATACATTACATACACTACACACATTTACATTACATACATTACATACGATACACACACACACACACATTGCACACAATACAGGCATTACCGTAACATTACATACCATACAATACAAACCAAAATTGCAAGCACTGCAATACCACACACTGGAATGCCCTGCCCTGCCATGCCATGCCATGCCATACCATACCATGCAATGCAATTCAAGACATCCATGCATCGTCTGTCTACCCGCCGCCCAGGTGGTACACACCGCCCACACGGCCCACACAGCGCATCCCTCGAGCGCACGCACCCGATTGGGCGTGAGACCCCCGGCAGGGAGCCTACAGAGTCTGGCCAGAAAAGGGTGTTAGTTGTTCTTTCTGTGACAGACTTGCACAGCTGCTGCTGCACGTAGATGGACTTGCATTTCATGCTGGAGTTGTTCGCTTCGATGTTTCAGCGTCCTAAACTTAGATTGGCTGAGGTCTCGCCTTGCTTGTTGATGATCGTGATGTTTTCTTGTGATGATGATGAGGAGGAGGGTGAGGAGGACCAGCATGACGAGGACGGAGAGGAGGAGGAGGAAGGGGTAGGTCGGACTAAGCTGGGTAATGTGTGGAGAAGACAGAGGAAGATGGTGGGGAAGGGCGGATGGAGCAATACTCGGTTTTACTATAGGATATTATACTTACTTTCGTATGCCTCTTTGGTGTGTCCCCCACTATGACGAAGGTTCACACTGTTGCGGCGACGGCGCGGGCCTGAGAAGTCGCTACCGCGGTCTGGGGATCCGGTTTGAAGGTTTGCAGAGTGTGTCATTGCCTTGTTAAGGCCGCTCGCCGCACGGTGCGTTGAGTGATGCCGGATGATGCCAGTCTGGAAGAGTGGTGAACCCATAGAAGCTTTCGGATCTGCAAATCGAGCCATCTTCTAATGATGTGGACTGGCCGTCTCCAACTGAAGAGAGTAAGGTGGCTGGTGCTAGTCGCCATCTTGTACACGTTGCTTTGTCTGTGCCTACAGTGAGGAGCAGCACTGTCCATTGAAATCAATTCATTGCGCCACGGGCAAAAAACTGAAAACATATCAGGTCTCAGTTTTTCCGATCTGCAGTAGCTCGGAGACGGAAGCTGGATATCTCAAACGTCCTATGCCTGGCTAGGTCACTTCCGTAGCAGGAGTAAGTCAACCTGGCAACGGGATTCCGGACATGGCTCGGCTTGCAGCTGCCTGAATATCGCTTGGGGTCGCCTCTTCCCTCTGGTGTTTACCGGTTTTCTGTTGGCGACGTTCGTGGTTTGTCTATACCTTCCCTGCGCGGGGGTGCGGATGACACGGCTGATTGCTTTACAACCGCTCTTCCCTTACAAGGGCAGCTGTTTTACCTGTGCTAATGAGCAAAAGTAATGGAACGACCGCAACTAGCGCCGTCACCCTGGTTCCGTACCCCCTCAGCGGGACTTGCACTCGAGCCTTCATTTCCGGCTCGGTCGCCGAGAGCGCTCTGGAGCGAAAAGAGGCACCATATCAGTTTCTTGTCGACGAACTTAGGGTTTGGCCATCACTCAGTATCGAGCACCCAGGCAGCGCAGAGATAGATAGCCTGCGCTGCCAGAGCGCAAAACAGTCCTAGCAACAGTATGGCATTAGGTGATGGGGCGGAGTGCTCTCGATGCGCAAGAAGCGGCCTTACGGGTCCAAAAAAGCCCTCGTTTCACATCGGTCCAGTGCTTGACTTAGTCACAGAAAGCCATGGAAGGCTCTGGGAGTGGCGAGCTCTGGGCGAGCCTGGCTCGCCATCCGAGGCTTCTTGCGGAAGTGGCCCCGCCTTCTGTGAAACACGAGAAAAGAGTGCAAACGACTGTAAGTATGGGGCTCTCATGGTGCGAGTCGTTGCGTGGCAACACTTCTGCACGGATTTGGACGCTGGCTCGCCTCGACTAAGAACGACTTTCGGAGGCTGCGACCCCTTGTCGGTGGAAGCTTTGTAAATCATGAACTCCGTGTCCAGCATTTACTGCAAGGAAGCACAGTGAAGAAACAGACAACCTAAAGTTGAGGCTGGAGGGTGCAGGAACGCACTGGGATGTTATGCCATCAAGACTCCCAAGCTTAAGATCTTGTAATGCCAGTGGCACCTTCGATGGGATTGACAGCTTTGAGAAGAGTTTTGGAACCAACCAGTCATGGCAGTTACCCAGCTCGTCAGGGGTCGCAGCTTGGCCAATGCGGTCTTTCCGAATTCGCAGTCTCGCAGCACGAAAAGGTGCAGGGAGCTGAAGCATGTCCTTTAGATGAGACTTGCAGCGTTCCAAGTCGCCATCCCGCTCGTGAGGTTTACAAGCATGTATCTGGCAGACCATCGATCAGGTCGTGGCTTGATCTCGGCAGGAGTGGATTTGGAGCGTGCTTTCGCGAACGCTTTGTCGTGAGGCCGAAGGAGACATATCGCAGAACGCATTTGACAAAAAGAAAACCATCTCGAGCCGTACGGGCGCAGTCGAAAACTGTCTGAATGCCGTCCGGCTTGGCGGTGCTTTCTGAGCTTTTTATTGGGAGGTGCCATAGATTTCCTTCAACCATGATGCGGCTGACCTGGTCGTGTTTGTTGTCTCCTCTCGTCGCATCTGCCCAGTGGTTTCAGAGTTGTAGGGCCAGCCTTCACCGCCTGCGGAGTTGAGGAGCTGAGCAGAACATTCGCAGGCGTCGTAGTGATGAGGCAAACCTCAAGGCTACGAGCGTGCTCTTTTCAAGTCATCCGGATTTTGGAGGAACTGATCAGGTATTTGGTGCGCTACCTCCTCTGCAAAGCAGCGCATAAGTCATGTAACAAAGCATTCGACGAACTCAGTGGCCTTGCAGGAGCCAAGATCCTGGCCACACTAGCTTCCGGGAACCAAACGACAGAAATTTGAAGTTCTCGGTCGCAACAAGTCGCAGCTATCTTCAGAAGCAGCAGCCAACAACGACTACGACCGCGCCCAGCACTGAAAATGCCCATCCAATAGTGCAGCATTGCAAGGACAAATGTGCCTCAAATAGCAATGGCTACAAGATTTCGACGACCAGCAAGTGTGATTGCTTGTAGCCAGTATACAAGTTGACAAAGTCTGCGACGTGCACCCCTGCAGAAGCTCCCACGAAAAGGATGCCGATGTCGTCAGGAAGGTGGAGCCTACAATAAAACGCTCAAGACTAGGACTTCTGAGCGCAACATGTACTCTCTTGCGCCTAGAGATGCAGTGCAGCTGAGCTCCCGAAGGTATTTCGATAAAGGCATGAGGCACGCCGCAACAAATCCCTTTGGCTCGGTAGCGGGCTCCTTTGGAACGCACCGGCCGTCTGGATCGAAGAGGCCCTGTGGGCTCTCAAGTGGGGAGGATGCTTCGGCTTTTCTACAGAATCAACGCTGCAGGACGACTTGCGTGGCTTCGACCCTTCGAAGCTATGTCCGACAACGAATCCGAGCCGCGGCCTTTGAGCCCACGAGGCTATGCCTGAGTCCGGGAGCTTTATAGGCTGAAATTCTGTGCAGTTTAAAGGAGCTTGTACTGGTGAAAGCGTGCTGAGGAATGAGGAAGTGAGCGACCTTTCGAACCCTGACGTCGTGCACCAAGTTTCAGTGGGATGCATGCAGGGCATGACAGGGCTGACGGCTCCTGTTCGATGAGTTTCCAAGCTAGCTGCAGGTCACCACGAAGTATCGGACGGCCGCAGACATCGTGAACAAGGCTCCAAGAGTACAGACCCTTTGCACAAAACAGCTGGAGCTTTGGTTCAACCTAGGCTTGGTGAGTATAACACACACACAGACAAACACTAGAACCTAGTCACTTGCTCTTGGTGGACTTGTGGTAAGTGATTTGAGATGCTTCCGGCATCCCGGCCAGGCACTGCAGAAAGTTGTAGACGCTTGTGTGCCCGATGCGGATGTTGTACACCTGCCATGTTGGAGACGACTTTAATGATGACAGTTCTTCATGAGCCAGGACACACTTCCAAGTCGAGATCGGCTGTTCTTGTGAACTTCGTATCCCATTCCTGGTTTTGTATTTCTCTCCGAGCATGCCTTGGACTGGGGCACCTGTGCTCAAAGTGGCACGCAATGAGTTGGTGCAGGCAATGTCTGCTCTGCATCCACAGACTTGAAACACGCTTTGGGTTCTCGCGTCAGAACGGTTGAAGCGAAGCAACAACTCGAGCGAATCTCTGGAGTGTTTCCTTGCAGGGGGCACGTTGTGACGTCAGCCGAAGCAGAGCTAGCCAGGTCATGCTTTGCGACATGGGGGACAAGATCATGGAGGAAGAGCTGCGGCCCTGGTCCGAAGAGGATCCTGAGTGTTTGAGGGCTCGGATGTCCGAGGACGGGTAAGCTGTACAACAAGAAGGACAAAGAAGGCAAGAAGATGGAGAAGGCCAGGCCGCCAGGCCGAGAGGCCGAGAGGCCGAGAGGCCAGGCCCAGAGGCCGTTTGCACTGAGGGCGTGGCCTTCCCTACGTGCATTTCCGTGAACGAGATCGTGGGGCACTTCTCGCCGCTCCGGGTACAGGCCCCAGCTTCACGGCGAGGCGGGTGGGGACCAGCTTGGGCCTCCGTGGGCCGTGGGAAATCCATACGTCACTCGCCACAGCTCAACACCCGACAGCGCGAGGAGCCACCGGCTTCGGCCATGACCTGTGACTTGAGCTGAGGTTCCTACTTGTAGCCCTTTTGTCTTCAGGTAGGGTAGGTGAATCAACCGAATTGAAGCTGACAAGCGGACCAACGTCCTCGCGTGCGCGGAAAGTCAACACAGTGCCATAAAGCGGAGCAGCGAGAACTGCTTTGGCTAAGGGCGAGTCCAGGCCGGACGCCCAGATCCAGTTGGGGATCCTCCAAGACGGCTCTTAGTCTTTTTTGCTGAATTCGTGTAGATGACAAATTGCAGGGGATGCAGAAGTGATACGCTGGAACTAACGAAGGAGAAGCTTGCCCCAGCCAGGCAACTGAAGGCAGGTGACGTTGCCAAGATCGATTTGGCGTGTCACATCGATGGCGCTGCGGCGATGCTTACTAACTTTCGCTGATGTTGGTAGCGTTGAGCTGTTGAGCCTGGGCTCTACAACAGCTTGCTCTGCGACTTTGTCAAAATTGCAGCAAATCTTGCGAGGCATCCTACTACGAGGTCGGAAAGTGAATTCCCTTGTGCCAGGCTTCATCGCCTCTGCCGCTCACACCATAATCGTGGGAGGAGAGAAGGCCTCTACAGAGTAGATATCAATGTCCCGCGGTTCGCACAAGACTTCACGTGTGCACTAGCAGTCACTAGCAGCTTCGCATGATTTCGCATGGATGATTTGACTTGCGGGTTGCTCGCAGGTCACCGGCAAACAGGCCGATGTTGTCATGGCCGCTTGGAACGCTGCAGAGGCCGATCCCAACACTCCTCGACCTTGCCTGCTGCCAACCGACAAAATCCGAAACGCACACCCGAAGCCCTCCGGACCCCTCAAAGCCCCTGTGAGATGAAGCTGCAAGGCTGCTTTGCGGTTGGTGCAGGTCGGCAACAGGAATACGCAGGCACGTCACACGTCTCCTGTTATCCAGGTTCGAGCAGAATTCAGGAGGGCCTTATGGATGACCAGTTATCTGTAGGGAGGGCTTTTTAACAGCCACGCTTGCCAAAAAGTGCAAGACAGTTGGGCTGCGGCGCGGTGTCAAGGTGACTGAGGCTTTTGCCAAGATCGCCGAGGATTTCAAGGTCAAGCCCATGCAAGGCCATCAGATTTTGCAAGTCGTGAAGCGCTTGCGCCGCGAAGCATCTGTTCCAATCTCCGTTGGGGTTGTCCGCATTGTCTGCCGGAGCCTAACACAAATGCTTCGTCAATGGGAGCTGAGCATTCACGAAGAAGTCATCGTCATCCTCCTTGCCTTGAGGGGTTCTCTCCCACCAGCTGAAGAAGCACGTTATCGACGGGAACCGCACCATCATCTGCGCAGAGACTCCGGAAGAGAAGGCACCCACAAGCGGGAGAGTTGAAGCCAAAATTCCGAAGGTTTGCTTTGGTAAGGCTGGTGAGATGAGTGTTTCCTGTGCGTGTGTGTGTGTGTGTCCCCAACTTCTTTCACGCAAAAGGGCTCTGTCTTTCGACTGGCCCATGTACTGTGTATGTCAGGACAGGTTGAGAAGCCAGCATTTGACGCCAAGTGCCGCCAACACGTGGCCAGTGGCCGTCCTGCCCCTCTTGACCTCGCCAAAGAGGTGTGAACTACCTGATATATGCTCTCGGGTCCCGGGCTCCCACCCCCCCCCCCCCTCCCATGGTATCCCCCCTCCCCAACCCCTATGGCGTGGTACTCGCACGTCCCCCCCTCCCCCCCCGCGATGATGTTGAGCATGATGTCAAAGATGATCTGATTGTCGACTCACGTCGCCGTCTAGTGCAGCACAACATCCTGAGCAGTACCACCGATGCCACAGCAAGAAGGAAGATAAGGAGTAACACATAAGAACTTCAAGAACGGTGGATGCAGGCCGCACGAACAATTGTAGACATGAATGGTGGTGGAGAAGATCGGAACAAGTGCTCTTCAAAGTTCCACGTAACAGCAGTTGAGTCACCAATCGTGACAACAGATCCTCGTGTTACACGTGTTGCGTATTCCAATTCAGGCCAGCCAAAGAGGGTATCACCACAGGTCCCACCCTGCACTGGGGGGGCGGGCGGGGGGGCAGGAGGGGGGGATGCGGGAGGGGGTGTGGCAGCCCTTCATCATACATGCGTGGTCATCCAGGGGCCCACTGCCCAAACTATGTATTCAGCTTTCGACCGGCACAGCAAGTGACAACTAGGAGCGTAAACCGCCACATGATGCCACATGTGCGAGCTTGCACACCCAGGTAACATTTGTTATTCAAGTCTTGCAAGCTTCTGATGCTGTCTGCCAAGCTCACCATTTGGCCTTGCAGGTTGAGGAGTTTGAGTTCGAACTGAACGAGGTATACAGCATTGATGTCGTCATGTCCACCGGCGAAGGCTCAGCTGCAAGATCTTTGGAGAGATCGTGGTGGGTTCGACCAGGGCTGTCGGAATACGCATTCCCAGCAAGGGGGTGTTTCCTTCTGTGCTGTCACAAAGCGACCTCTTTGATCGGCAACAAAGTGTAGAAGCAGTGGTAGTGGATTCATCATTGCTCAAGGCAGCTAGCAAAGCAGAGCTTTGACAGAGGATAGCACACACGTGTGAGATCAGAACACGGAGGCAAGCGAATCTCTGCATTTTGATAAGGGGGAACTCTGGAAGCTTGCCAGGTAAAGGAAAAGAGACTGAGCTCAGAAATACCGTCTACAAGCGAGCGGCGGCAAGCCAAGCCTGGATATCTTTCAATCTCTTTGCAAAGCATCGGCTTCTGTCTGGCTTGCCTTCTAACTAACTTCCCCCTTCTGCTTCCAGCGAGGTTGAAAATATGTATAGCCTCAAGACGCAGAAGGCTAGGCAGTTCATCTCGGAGGTGGGACTGCCGACATGGCCCAAGCATGGACGTGATTGTTAACGCTTGTTAGGAGAGTGTTGGCGATGTGGCATGAATGCCCACCGTCCTCACGCCTAGCGTCGACAAAACCACACAGATGTCATCCAATCTTCCGTGTTGCTGCAGCAGCAGCAGCAGCAGCATATTCATCAGTGGTGTGATTGTTCATGCCAGTTGAGATGCCTTCTCAGCTTAATCTAAAACAAAGACTCCCAGGCCAAAGTGAATTGTCAAGGGAGTGCGCGACATACAGGAAGGTCGTTGGTGTGAGAGTCTCCATGACAACATGTTTGTCGCCTGCAAGAGCCGTCAGGTGAATCGACGATTTCCTGCTTTGCCGTTCACTTTGCGGGCCATTGAAGACGAACAGGCGCCTGCGATCACCTTGCCAGTCAGACGCTTGGGGACGTCGCAGAGATGTCAGCTGTCAGGTGGCCCGAGTGGGCGTCTCCGAGGCGAAGCGCCACGAGCTTCTCGACGAGCCGCGGCCTCTTTGAGGTATCCACAACAAAGAAGGCTTCAATATGGCCTTCTTTTCCCCTGCTTGTGCGGGCTGCGCTTCACAGAGTCATTTGGTAGGGCAATGGCCCGTTGCCTCGCTCCGTACAGTCTTTCAGGGTCCCAGTCGTTTCCACCGGCAGCAAGACAGTGCTGCCCTGCATTTTGCACGCAAGGTGGGAGAGGGGGAAAGATGGGGAAAGGAGGTGCGTTCCCACAACTGCGAAGTGCATAATCCAGCGACAAATCCAGGACTAAAGTCTCACCGCCAGCAAGCTCAATCGACCTGATGCGAAAAATCGCATGGGGTTCCAGAAACCATCTATCCGACAATTCGCGCTTGTCGCACATCCAGCGACAATCGGGTGATTTTTGCTTCGGTTTCAAGGCGCGCATTGTGACATCCGATCATACGATTCCAAGAGGAATGTCTCTTATCCAACCTACCAGAGACTCTGATTGTCCACGACAGCTTAAACTTAGCAAACTTAGCAGCTGAGGTATCCCGTGCTGAAGGAAGCGCACAGTGCGGCCCATCTGCAGCTCAGAGACTGACCATATTGACCCGAAACCAGATACAGGCAAGCTACCGTGCTTGCAATTTCAGGTCTTGTTGATAGGTGCAGCCTTTTCTTGCGAATATCCTAGGCCCTGTTTCCAGGTTACAAGAAACGCCGTCGCTGTGAATGCTTTCTGGGTTAAGTGTCCTAGCAGGTCTCGGCTACGAATAGCTGCTGTGATAGGACTTGCTAGTTTTCTTTCCTGTAGAGCTGCAAAACAGACCCCGAGAAAGCCATCGAATCCACCAGGCTCTTCCAGACCCTGAAGCCTAAAACTTTCCAGGCGAACAGCATGACAGCTAGGCACCCGAGAGTCTCTGCTGCTTGCCGGTAGATGCCGCTGAGGAATTTGTTGCGCAGTTTAAATTCACCCTGTCGTGGGCTTAGTCTGGGGTTGGTGCGCCGTCTTCAGAGGTTTGGGACAGGCTTGCGTGTCATTCCGGTCCGATGGTTCAGGATGCGGAGTTCGATTCAAAGGTGGCCAGGCATCGGATAAGACTCTTCAGGTCAATGTCGCGTGTTGCTGAGTGGTACCCTCTGCAAGCATCATCATCATCATCATCACCACCATCACCACCGTCATCATCACTATCACCATACACCACCGGCGGCCTCGCCACCGTTGTGAGAGTCGTCCGTGTTCTTCTTACCAGAGGCTTTTGCTGCCTGGCGGCACGAAGAAGATCACGGGTCTCGCCCTGGGCAAGCTCCAGGAGCAGGCACACCTTCAGCCACTGTTTTTGATGGAGTGCGGGGGATGCGCAGATGCCGAGATGTTTACGTAATGCCACCCTCAGGCCGCATCAGAGCTCTCTGTCGTGGACGAGGACAGGTATGCAAGCGGCATCGACAGGTTACCTAAAGAATGATGCGCCAAACCAGCATGTGTTTGTTGGGGCAGTCTTAGTCGCGAAGGGCGATCGACAGCTAGGAAGTTACCTCAGGACATGAAGAAGCTGCTGGCAACCTCAGCCCACCACCCAGCATCTCCAACCGTGTTCAGCTGGGCTTCTGAAAGTGGTGAACGCATTGTCTTTAGCTTTGGCCGCATGCTCGGCTTGAGTTGGGAATAGCCTGGAGATCTAACCAAGAACATATCCAGACTTTCAAGTTTTGTGTCCGCCACCCCGCGTGCATTTGATGGACCTTGATAAGTACCTATCTTATCCTTGCTCTCCTCTCCAAGGGCCGATCACTCGACCACAGCAGTACTCAAGCCCTTGGTTTGCAGGCCAATCCCAAGAAGGCCAAGAAGAAGAAGGCAGACAAGGGCGACGCCAAGGATGGCGAGGAAGCCTGAGAGTGGACGGAGCAGAGATCCCTAGAGCTTCGGCACAAACCGTAACTGCAACATGGAGTTCACCAGACTTTCAAAGGCAAACGGCGAAGCTATGATAAGACACGTCCCAGGCTTGGTCTCCCGACTTCCGTAGGCAGCACCTAAGACCTAGAGACTACCTCTTGAAAAGCAGTGGGCGCAGTTTGGGTTGCAAGATGTCAGCCCGAAGCCCGCTTTGCAGCAAGACGTCCGACAGAGTTAGCAGCACTGGCACTGACATGTGAAACGCTCACACCTCAGAACTTGAAGCAGAGCAAAATGGAGCTCTAATTTTCCACGCAGACCATCCGCCAAGCTCGAAAGCTGGGCTTCGGAGATTGCCCACTCTGCGGGACGAAGGCAGACCCGTCCCTGTCCCCTGGCAGCACGTCAGACACAGGTGCGCCGAAATCGGCAAAGCCCACCTGCAAGGACCTTCCAGGCTTAGGATTTGATCGATGAGATAGTCGGGTGCCGTTTTTGTAGTTCGAGCCTGTGCCGTGTTGCCACAGACAAAGGGATTCCTCTTGGCCTTGAGGAGTGCTTGGGCAGCCAAAAGTGCAGCCTCAAAGCCTCAGAGTCCGGATCTCCGTGCGCGAAGCGCGGTGCGACGCGCGGTGCGAAGCGCCGTGCAAAGCGCCGTGCAAAGCACGTGCACTTGCGGAAACTGCGTGCGGATCGAGGTCCGCAGGCAGGCGCAGCTAATCCAGCGCAGAAGGCTTCGTCTGAGACTTCCATGTCGCACGAGCGTGCCCGCTAGATAGCCGCCTGGAAAGAGCCCTGGAGGTCACAGGCCATGCGAAAGGATTCGTAGTTTCTTTCCAGACCGGCTATAGCCCCCCATGCTTTTAGACATCGAGCCCAGAACTCCGCTGATCTTTTAAAGCTCCAAACACAAAACATCAGAACTTGAAGGTCGGAGAACTGAAGACAGCCGAGGTGTTCTGGAGCCACATGTTAGGATGGCCTCCATCTCTGTGGCCTGACCATGCTGATTTTGAAGGGTTTGAAGCATGGACGCCGTTGTGTTGCTTTGGAGCCGGCCTGCAGCCAACCCGGATGTCGATGAAGAAAAGCGGCCATGGCTGGATACTGAGTTGAGGGCTATGTGTGTGCAGTTGTGTGGATGCTTGCTTTCTTGTTTCAGCGGCCCCCCGCAAAGTTCCCTTCAGACCCGAGCATGCTGCTACGAGGTCGTCTGCTGGGTCCACACATAGAGATGCACATGACACTTCGATGCCTTGCCTTGCACTCCGATTTTCGGCTCCAGTGCAAACCGATGATGAAATCAGAGCTTGGATCAAGATTCTCTCTTCGACAACATGCAAGACTCTGCGGCAGACCCAACCTGCAACACAGCAGATCTTACCCGCAAAGCTCCTTGGCCTCACAGCCCACTGCGCAAGAACGATGACTCATGCCCAAGCTTGCTGAGCATCGGAGCGGAAGATGGACAACAACGAGAAGCCTTTGCCTCAAGCCTTTCCTGTACACCCAAACGAGGGGATACCATTTGACCCCCTTTCATTCACTGATTACTCGACTCCCGAGAAGTGGGAGTTTCGGACTAGGATTCGGGCTTGACGCCTTCGAGCTGCTCCTTGCATCGCTGCGCGCCTGCAGGGTGCAGCAACTGAGCAACTGAAGCTCCCTATCCAAACTTTCTGGTCCATGTGCTATCCTTTGGCACACTGCCCCAAGCCCAGAAGGTCGAAGACTTTGAGACCTCACCTGCTAGGCACTGCTAGGCCGCTAGGCACCAAATCGACTCTCCAGAAAGTTCGCCAGCAAATCTACAGGCAAGATCGTGAGCTAATTTGACTTCAAGCTTTGAGGGATTTCGTCGGTCTTGTGTGGACCGCCAGCCTCAGCCGGTCTCTGCCGAAGCTTCAACCCCACATGCCATTGCCATTTTGTCTTCTTTGACGCGCTGTCCAGGCTCGATCGGCTGTTGGAAGCCCTCGGCCCGGGTGCGGACCGCACGCTGGCGGAGGAGGCTCAGCTGTACCGAGTTGTGGGCAGGTCTTCTAACCAGCGGGCCAGAAGAAGACGGGGTGTAGTTTGCAGACTTGCCAAGACTGTGACCTTCACAGGGGGATGTCAGAGGTTGTTCTCTTTTTGCTGGAGGTTTGCGTGTATTGTATTATTGTGTATTTATGTGCGAGAGTGGGCTGGTTGGGCTGGAGCTCAGGCTCAAAAACGTAGAAACTCAACGAGCTAAAGCCTTTGCATGGGCTTGGGGAGAGCTTTGGACAGGTTTCCCAAGCGAGTGCTCCGCTTCAGTTCGCATTTTACTTTTGCTTCTGCTGGTGATAGTGTTGTTGTTGATGACATTGAGTGTGGTCAAGTTCTGTTGTGATCATTCGTCTTCGGTGTTGCTTTCGTTATTTTTTGCTTTGTCCAGAACAGTGTGGCCACACCATAGGGATCGCACTTTAGGAGTTTTGCGCTAGATCACTGGGTCTGTGAGGCATGAGTGCGGCAGGCGCGCATGACGGTTTCACCGTCCCGCTCGGGCCCGCCCGCAAGACGCTGGCTGCCGTATAGATTTGAAACCCAAAGCCTTGGCGGCCTTCGCGCTTCCGAACGTGGTGAATCGCGCTCTCGCCACTTTGCCGTGCAAAATCGTGTTATCGCCGCAAATCGCTCGAAGTCGCCGCTAAAGTCCTAGCAGTGCCTAGCAGGGCCAAAATATGAGGCTTCTAGTGGGTCCTTTCGCCGTCCCAAGGGGATGTTGCGAAGGTGCTTGCACCGACCATGTGCCGGTGCATCGGCTTCCCGCCACATCAGATTTCTTTGGGCTGCGATTCGGTGTTGCCGCTTGCAAAAAACACGGATCAAGATTCGTGTTCCTGTGCTCGACCACAATGCCGACCATGCACCCCTCTCCGTCTCCCTCTCCACACCTCCCTCTCCCCCTCCCCTCCCTCCCTCTCCCTCCCTCCTCCCTGCACCCCCTCCCTCCCTCCCTCCCTCC
>CAJNJA010036697.1:0-10487 GCA_905231915.1 Symbiodinium necroappetens
CCCCCCCAAAAAAAAAAAAAATAGAATCCCTATTTCTCTGAAAGCCCTCAGACCCCAGGTGCCGAACAAAAAGTTCACGAAGCTCCCAAGAGCCAAAACCGAATAAAGAAGAAACTTACCAATGAGATCCCGTCGGGTTCCTGAATAGAGCTAGAAGTAAGTAAGGTATGTGCCCCCGAAATAAACGTATCCTCACACTTGCGGCCGCCATACTCACCTGCCCGTACATGTAAAAGAGCATGTTTGCCAGGCGCTTGGACCTTTAGCACCGTTGAGCCGCTTAGGCCGTGAATCTGTGACCCTAAAAGAGCACCCACAGTAAAACCTACAACTACCTAAACCCTAAACCCTGAACAGCACCCTAGACCCCATCAGCCGCAAACAAGCCCCTTAGTTTGCGGAAGATGAGGCAAGGCTGCACCGATGCCCAACGACTACCTTCATTTCTCGAAGCTACGGAGCTTGTCTGGCGTAAGGTATTGGGATATCTTTGGGTTAGGGATAGCACACACACAGCTGGGACGCAGTGGCTCAGCGCAAGCGGATCCGAATTGGGTGGGGGATATTTAGTGTGTCGGGGTCTGACGAGTTGGGCAGGAGTTTGCGCTTTTTTTCAGGGTTCTGGGAGATTAAAAGTTTCGGTCTTGACTGGTAGTGCCCGTATGATCCAGGGAATATTGGGGAAGAAAGATGTGCTGCGCATACGGCCAAATGATGCTGGACCTGCATCTCGCAAACTACATCCGGACTGGGAGGGTCATGGGACTCAGCCAGCAGGTTTAAATCAAATGGCCCATCATTCACTACTTAAGTCTTAAGTTGGGAGTATCCACGGTAACCCTACCTAACCCTATACCTTTACTACAGTTCCCGGAGCCAAGATAACGGCCCCCGAGGATAGAAGGTCTATAATACCTTATAGAAGCATTCCTTTAACCAAGGGCCCTGAACCGACAGTCCAAGTTGAAGGCTTGTTGGGGGCATTCGACTTCGGCAGATTGCAGCCGATGTGGACGACTGCACACTACCATCCTTGGTGGACCTCTGAGCCGCTTTCTTGAGGGGAAGCTTAGGGTTCGTCGTAAAGTTTAGGGATTATAAGGCTTGGGATCAGGGCAACCCGTGAGAGCTCCCATAAGAATGGCCCAAGGCCTATGGGCCCTTGGCTATATCCCCTCAGACGGCAAGGCCACAGTTTTGGGGGTGCTTGTTTTTGTCCGTAGCAGGGATTTGAAATCTTGGAAGTCTGGGTGGTTCGTCCTTTGGGTGGTTCGGCTGTGCTGAATCTTTATTTTTTATGCTTTTGGCCGCGGACGCGGGGATTGAGGGTCTTAGGCCTTAGGTATTTTTTTTTAAACTTGCTGGCGTAACCCTACACAGCCTGAAACCCCAAGCGTAACTTTGGCAACATTTTCTGCACTTGGCCTGACATGGGCCTTTAAACCCTAAACCCAAGACCCCACTCCAAAAAATAGCTTAAACGCAAAACCTACCAAGGAAATACGTAAAGCACCAGAAATGTCTGAGTGAGAACAGGTTTGCTGCAGGCTGCATCTTTGAGGTCTAGACTCGGGGCTTCTGACGTTCGGATTTAAGGTTTAAGTTTAGGTTTCTTCATTGTTTAGTCTTCAGGGTTTCGGGGTTCTTTAGAGTTTAGGGTTTAGGGTTCTTTAGAGTTTAGGGTTTAGGATTCGTTAGAGTTTATGGTGATTCAGGACTTTTCTTCAGGTTCGGTTAAGCTTGGGCTTTCTGGCTTAAGCTTTAGAGTTTGGGCTGTAGTTGGTTTTTGTTGAGGAGGGTTTTGATTCACTCCTACAATCGCGCAATATACGGCCAGACAGTGCTATTTCGGGACGATTTCGATTTTCTTATCTATATATATATATACACACACACATAAAGAAATAGGCTTACGATAGGTGCGTGTGTGTATGTATGTATGTATGTATGTATGTACGTACGTACGTACGTACGTACGTAGGTAGGTAGGTATGTATGTATGTATGTATGTTTAGGTAATATACATAAAGCATATGTGTATACAAAAAAATTGTCAAAGCACATACGCACATACTTTCTTTTTAGATCCTTCAACAGCAGCGCAGGATCCTGTCAGCTTCGCGGCGTGGTTGGGAAAGCCGTGCATCCGGGCAGCAAGCTAAAAACGGCCAGCTTAAGTAACTAGCAATGCAATGCTGATCCTTCTTTTTCGCTTTAGGGTTTAGGTTTAGGATTTAGGGTTTAGGGTTTAGGGTTTCGGTCCCTTGTTATGAAACTGTTAAAGAAGACTTTGACCACGGCAAACCGAGAACGCAGGCTTGCGATGTAAAGGCAAGCCCGCAGTCTAAGCCTACCTCCAGCTCAGCCTTGCAGCGGAGACGGAGCGTTTCCAGAAACCTGCTTGCTGACGTATCCTTTGGCTGCTATCCTGGCCGATACTCCTGTACCCGACTGTGCCCTTGCTGGTTGAGGGCATGCCCTTGCAAAGTGCCCACTGTCTTGGAAGTGGACACTGCTGCAGTGCGGGCAAGTTGTCGGTTTCGGTTACTTCTCGGGGGCTGGGTGGCTCTGGATCCAAAGAACCTAGATTCAACAAGTTGTGCACAATGTCTTTTCATGCAGCCATACACTTCCAAGTACCTGCCTAGTTCAAGTCCCGATCACTTGAACGTCGGGGCTCCGGCACAGGATATTAATCCCAAACCCCCAAACTCAAACCACTCAACCCCACCCCTGGAACCCTAAACTAAACTCTGAACCCGATAGCCCCTAAGCCCAGGCACGCCCAGTTCCATTGGTGCCCTCAGCCCAGAGAGACCATCGGCGCAGCAATTCAACGGCTTCTCCCGCACTCAGCAACTGGGCTTTTTCTGATTCTGGCGACCGCGGCAATCAGTATGAGGGCCTTAAAGAAGATAAGATTTCTATAACAAGGACATATAAGGACTGCTCAAGGAGTGCTAGGGGCCTTAATCATTGGGCTCGGGTTTTGGAGTCACGATTACATGGTTCCTACCTGGGGATTCTCTATATCAGTTAATCCGACCCCTATATTCTCATGTGAAGTGTTTTGGGTGGGGACTTACAAGGACTTAGGTGCTTTGTGGGTTGTGTAGGGATTCATAGGGTTGTCCAGGTTGCCGCATAATCAGCAATAGCGTTCCAGTCAGGACGCGCCCCTCCGGGCTCCATCCATCAGAAGAAGACGAATAGCGTTCGAGGTGTTTTCCAAATAACCTCTCGTTTGAATATAGCCCAAACCCGTAAGGTGTTTGTGTAGGCCTGTCTACGACGCCGAGCTCATCCTGACGCTAGGGCTTCGGACCATCCTGTTCGAAGCTTTAGGCAGAACAGTTCCTAAGTCATGAGCTATGGGCTCTTTGTCTTGGCAATAATGAAGCAGTAAGTGATCATACTAACGCTGTCCTTCGTAATTACGAAGCTGCAACAAGGCACAAATATATTGATTCTCCTTCTTGCTCGCAGCGATTCTTACTTTCAGGCTTGACATAGCCCCGAGCTCGCAGCGCAAGATGGGCAAGTATTTACCTAGCTTCCGGGATGTAGGATCGTTACGAATGAAGATGAAATAATGTTTGACCTTCATTGGTTATATGACCTTCATTTGTTATAAACTTTGTCTTGGTTTGCGCTCCATCCCCTCAGAGCTGCCGAGCACTAAGGTACCTCTTACCGGGTGTGGACACGCTGCCGGAGATGCAGAGGCTGCATGAGCACCGCTCTTAATCCCTGACTGATAAATGCTTGATTGCATGAATGCATGAACGGGAGCTTCAGAAAACAAGCGTCCGTGACCCTAGCGCGAATCGAAGCCGATATAGTCGAATCCTCGTAGACAAGACTGCAGGAGGTACGCAATCAGCCCCCATTCATTCTCCGACCTTGCAGAGATCGGATAGCCAGTCGGTACCTAAACAGGTTCAACCCTGGAGTAGTGGCAATTATTCTAGATTCTAAATACCTGGACTATCGTCGTAAACCAACGCTCCATGCAGCACTCCTTAGACTTCAAATCCAAACCGTCGTCCTCCGCTGTTTTGGAATTCAAACTGTTTTGTATACGTGCACGTGAGGCGGTGCTTTATTTTGTGTTGGCTTTATGATACGAGTGCTATGGGGAAGAGATCTATACAGAGACACGGACGTGGCTTCGTAAGTACCCCTCTCACCCGGGCGTCCCCAGTTAAAGCTTGTCGGTTCAGCCCCGAACCCCACCCTTTGGGTACCTGAACCTTAAGTGAGACTGGGCACATCCTGAACATATCCCCGATGGTGTTCTTCACCCGAGCTATCACCTACTAAGCCACCGAGTCAGCCCTAAACCCCAAACTCCCATACCTCAACTCCCATACTATGCCTCAGCATGTAGGAAACCCACATGCAGGATGCAGATGAAGGTCTTGGCATCAAATCCCCTCATGAAGACATAATATCCCGAAGTCCCTAAGCCCTATAAGCCTTAGCGCAGAAGCCCCTACCTCCACTTGGAAGTCTCGCAGGACTTTGCTGGATATGGAAGACGGCTGCAACTATGCGCATTCCATCGGCGACCTAAACACCTGCCTTTGCGACTGGCGCCCCGGCATGATTTCGGATGTGGGGTTGAGGATTCAGGCTATAGGATTGGGTTCAGGGTTCATCTCATCTTGCTTGGGGGAGTGGCAAGATCTTCTGGGAATTCATTCTTGCGCCGTGTCTGGCTAGGTGATCTTTGCAGGGTTTACGTTGTGTGTGTTGCTTGGCTTCGGGGTTTTGCTCTGGGGAGGTGGTGTTTCTCCAGCAGTTCCAAGCGAAATCCGTCACAGATTCTTACTTACAGTTGCAAGGTTTATGAACCTAGAGCCCTGGCCTGGACTCCGGTCAACCGAGGTTGTCTCAGTAGCCGGAAGCCTTTCGATGCGACGACGGTATACTCTAGAAGCCTAAAATAGTTACAAGTTTTTCCTTATTAGGTTTCCTGATTATTATGGCTTCTGGAAGCTGGTGTTCCGTCCAGGGTTGTCCTTCTGGAAGTTCACAGACAGATCGGTTCAGGCAGCCTCTCCTTCTGGGATTACAATTACAGCGCGAAGGGCCCGTGTGATTTTGGCTTTACCAATTATGTGATTATACGTTTATAGGATCTTCTACCAAAAAAGAACTACCATTGTAGACTGCAGGTACGGCCCATCCTTCAGTCTCGTTCATGTCTGTGCCAAGGTGCAAGCAGCAACCCCGTCAACCCTGGCTAGACGAGCAGACCGCACGAGTGGAGGTGAGCTATGTTGTGTTCAACGCACAGCTCCCCGGCGATGAGACCTGCAAAGAGTGGCTCTAAAGCCAGAACCTCACAGCCCGGATGCAAAAAAAGGGGCTGAGGAGCATTGTCTGAGGTATGGGCTCTACACCTACGTGTCCATCAACTTCTTATTCAATCGAGGGGGACATGTCTATCGGTTTACGGACATGATCTCCTGCTTCCAGGACCTGCAATGCTTATTGTACTCTGTAAGACAAGAGAGCAGCTGGATGCGTTTAGGGCGTCAAACTCGGGGACGTCCCTGCTTACCGGAAGACTTGGGGAGGTTAGGGGTTATGGTTTCAGGAGTTATGGTTTGGGCAATTCAGGATTTAGGATATTTGATCCGAAGGTTTGTCGTCCGCTACGATACCCGGACAGTGTGTTCCTACGTCCAGGACCCCCTGCGGACGTCGATGGGCAATTCCATTCCCACTGCTATCGCCATTGCGATTTGGGCAGTTCTTCAAGTGCCTTTGCCCTCGTGGACTCATTGCCAGGCTTTCAGGAGAGGCTACTGCATTATATTGCTGATATTGAATGTTGGGTATAAGCTTCCCCTGTCAGCCAGACATCTTATCACAACTCTCTCTTGCTGTCTACAAGTGTGTCGGAGGCATGCATAACTATAACTGTTCTATAGTGGATCCCGAACCCCCCAACCGATCAAAGCTACAAGTTGCTTGCACGCAGTACCATCAGTTCTTAAACTGACCCGGAGGGTCTATGTAGTACAAGTATATGGGTAGTTCTCTAACTTAGAATCCCGTTTAGGGTCCCTTTTTTATAAGGGTGCCGTACTCTACTGGGGACCTAATTAAAAAGGGACCCTAATTTAGAGAACTACCCATATGCCTTGGCCATGCGGGATTCCCTCAAAGGCCCGGTGAGGCTGGGGGGTGCGTCTTGAATAGGTACTTAGGGTTACTTTGAAATAATTCTCAATCTTTGGTCATTTTTGTCCCGCTAAGAAACAGCTGAAGCTATAACTTTTGCTAGGGCCCCAAGTGCGGTATAGGGTATCTGAAACCGCCGGCTTTACACCCTGTACCCCAAGCCGTACACCTGGAAACCCTACGCTCTGCACCTTCGCCCCTAAACCCGAAGAGCGTAAAACCCTACAACCCTAAACCCTAAACCACAGAAGTCGTCAGGTCCCAAGCCTTCAATGAAAAGTTAAACCCTACAGCCGAAGCCTTAAGCCCTACACCTTAACCCTATCTCCCGAAACCAAAACCCCTAATTCAACAGCAAACCCTGTACTGCAGTCCCTGTATCTCCTCAGAGCCCCCAACACTCCAACTCGCAGGTAAAGCTGCTGATCGATGAAATCCGCGATGCGATTCGCACGGTGCGCTCTTCGAAGCATGGGAGTCTCGGCCAGAGCTGTGATCAGCGTGTGGGCGTATATAGGGTTTTAGGTAGGCTTATAGCATGTGGCGTATCGGGTTTCTCTCACGGGCTCCGTATCGGCTTTGTAGGTTTCTATGTGGGTGCTGTGACGGGTCTGGAGGATTTTAAGCTACCTGTCTGTCCTCGCTGTCTCTGCATGTACCTGTGCGTATTACTCTGTATGTGCATATGTTTATATAGCATTTCATAACCTACATATGTACAATACAGGGCCCGGGAGTTTACAGACGAGGGTCCATGTAGGGAGTACTGTCCTAGTGGCGTAGGAATTGTAGGGTAGGGGGTTACGGGTTGAGGGCTTGGGGCTTGGAGTTTAAGGGTTTCCTTCGCCTCCCCTTACACAGTGTTCCGGTGGTTTTTATGCTTTTTTTATCGGCTCAGCCCGACTATTTCTATCAGTCTTGCTACGCTGAAGCCCAGTGAAGCCACAACCCTCGACGATGTTAGGGACCCTCAAAGTAAACTGAACCCTTCAGACATTGCTGCACCTTTCAGACCCTCTTGGGGAACCCTTGCAACCACCCATAAAGTAACCGCAGAAAATCTAAAGCCTAAAGCCCTTAGAGACCTTCAAAGGAGCTTAAATCTCGCAACCCGTATGCCCTTTAAACCCGTAGGCCCCTTCCTGAGAACCCTTGCTTGAACCAGATGTAACTTCAAGCCCTATAATCCTATAAGGCCCATATAAACCCTTAGTTCAGCCCTACGGAAGACTTCGACAAGGATCTGGCGGGGTCTGCTGCGCGACTACCTGCACTTTTGGAACCTAGCCTCCCGGGCTGCAGAGCTCTCTGTCTTTCTTTTGCTTCCGGCCTGCGAAAAGTCTCCATATTAGTTCCATGTTCGGTTTACCCCAAACCCTAAAACCCTAAACCCTAGAACCCAAAAAACCATAAAACCTTAAACCCTAAACCATTTTTTGCATCCTGTAAGGTAGCCCCAAAACGCAACTACCAAGGAGACAACAGGTAGAGTTTGGTTGAACCTGGTCTTGATCCATTGTTCCGGGTCGAAGTTTTAGGGTTTAGGGTTTCAGGGTTCAGGGTTTTTAGGGTTTAGGGTTTTAGAATTTAGGGTTTGGGCGGGGACATGGACTTACCTGCCCCAAGCTCTCAATGACTTTCCTGTCGCCCTGCTCAGATCCTGTCCCAGAAATCTGCTGAAAGCTTTGTGCAAATTCTTGGAGCACGTCGGGGCATGCAAACGAAGGTTCATAGCGCAGAAATACAAAAAATCCTTGTAGGATACCTCTCCTGTAGAAAGCCGAAGCGTAGAGCATAGAGCCTTAAAGTCCCTTTTAATTCCTTTTAAGATGGCTAGTTATTAAGGGCTGCTCTTAGTATTCTTCTTGCTCGTATTGGTTAATAGTCCATCTGGAACGTAAGTCTCCTGGGAGGGTATGTGATGCCTGGCCCCTAAACAGCCCCGAAGCCTCCTGAAAACCCAAAGCTCTCGGACCCCAAAAGCACCGACAGAGCACAGAGGCCCCAAACGAAAAGGTCGTCTTTGCTCTTGTAGGATTCCCGAAAACCTACCGTCCTATGGCATATACCCCAAATTTAGCATATCTCCACAGGGTTGAGCATCAAGGTCGATTGGTTGTCGATGATAGTGGCCGGCATGGCCGTCTTCTTCTGGCTCAATGTCCGCACTCAGGCCGGGACCCAGGGTCTAAGGCTTATAATTACAGTTGATCGCTTTGTCGGTGTTTGTGGGTGCAGGTTTCCTAAACCCTAAACCCTAAACCGTTACGGTCCAGCTTGAAGGGAACGAGATTGGTTCCAAAATTTGGCCTTTTGGGTGCTGGGGCATCTTGGGGTCTCTTGGGTGTGGGCCTTGCGTCTTGCACCGCCTTGAGCGTGTAGAATCCGTGTAGAAAAATTTGGGACCTGACATTCCCCGCGTGATTAGTCTGAACTCTGAAACTCTCGGGGCCTTTAACCTGCAGCTGCAGCCAATTGAGCATCATGTGGCGCCTTGATGAAGGGTTCAGGGTTTAGGGTTTCATGTGAAGGGGCTTGCAGAGGTGGATGCAGTGAACTCGCTGATGCCGGCCACCGTGCGAGCCACGATGTACCCGACCGGGCAAGCTGTGGGAGAGAGGCGAGCCGCGAACCATTGCTGCAGTCCATGAGGTTTGAATTCCGACCTTGCATTGCAGGTATCCTGAAGGTGTTGGCATGGGATGTTTATGGTGTAGTTGAACTGTCAGAGCATATGGAGAGTAGTTCAATCCAGTTCTTCTAATGGGCGTTGCGAGTGTTTTTCCGATTTTAAAGTCTCCTGGTCCTTCAAGTACAGGTATATCGCACCAACTGAAACTTTTGCAGTCGCCAGTGCTGCAATGGACACGGTTGTGCGGTTGAGGGGACCGGGAGTGGGGGGCATTGGTGATGACAACCATGTGCCGACTTCGAGGATAACAACTGATTTGATGGTGCTGTTGCCGCTGTTAATGGCGAAGATGCTGACGATAGTATTGGCACAGTTGATGGTCATGGTGATGCTGGTGGCTTACAAGGGACAGTGAACGGATGACGAAGACGACATCGATGATTATGACCTGTCTGATGTCTTCTGGGGATTAAACAGAGCTTTCCCGAGGCTTGCTGGTTTTTGGGACCTGGTTTTGATTCCCGATATTGTACGATGGGGGGGCTTCATGCATGCTTGGCCATGGGGTTCGAAGGACGGAGTAATTTAGCACTTGGGTTTAGGATTGCGGTACGTGTGGGCTAGTTTTTCGGGGACTACTCGTAAGTGGGTAGAATCCAACGGCAATAGAAAAGGAACGCCAGCAGACGAGCCTTGCCTAAGAGCGACACGCTTGCCTATGTACATGTATAGAAAGTATATACATATATGTATATATACATACGATCATATGCATTAGTTCATTTGCATCATTACCAACAGTCTTATGATGTTCAACGATGCCCTTGACCTAGATGCCGAGGTATCAGCCCACTGCGGAGGCATGGTTCACAGCTGCGGAGCAAATGAGCCTGGCAAATTCCGCCTGCACCGTGCCTTTCCCAACCAATTCATGGATTAATGAATACTGTTAAGTCTCGTGGTCACATTCAAGCCTCCATGTAAGTAAGTGAGTATGTATGTACGTACGTATGTACGTAGGTAGGTAGGTGTAGGTGTAGGTGTAGGTGTAGGTGTAGGTGTAGGTGTAGGTGTAGGTGTAGGTGTAGGTGTAGGTGTAGGCGTAGGGGTAGGTGTAGGTGTAGGTGTAGGTGTAGGTGTAGGTGTAGGTGTAGGTGTAGGTGTAGGTGTAGGTGTAGGTGTAGGTGTAGGTGTATGGTATGTGTATGTGTATGCATGCAATGATGGATGTATGTATGTACGCATGCATGCATCCTGCATGCATATATATATATATGAGTGTGTATATATATATATGTGTATATATATATGTGTGTGTGTATTTATAAATGTATATAAATAAATAAATATATATATATATATAGATATACAGATATAAGATTCATCTAATACTTATTCGTTTATGTATGAAGCAGTGCATGCTTTTGGCACTCATGCATGATCATGCGCACATGTGTGAATGAATGTACGTATGACACTATGTATGCATGCATAATGCATTTATGCCTTCATGCGTGCATGCATGTATGAACGACTGTTTTTGCTGTTCGAATTTGTTTGATTCTATGTAAGTGCGCATGCATCCAGGTATGGATGAATGTATGAAGGGTTCCATGTATGCAAACTCATGCAAGAGTGTGTGTGTGTGTGCGTGGGTCTG